>ML778011.1:481764-497374 GCA_009831015.1 Picea engelmannii
CCCGCACTATTTTTATTCCACTCTCCCCCTCTCACACTCTCTTTCTTCCTCTCTTTGCAGCCCCCTCCCTACATATAAAGAAAATAAATTTCATTGACCTAGACATGTCAATACCTAGACCTAAACCTAGACATAGCAATACCTAGACATGGCGATACCTGGAGAATGACCTAGACCTATATGATGACCATGATGTAGACCATGACATAGACCTAGACCATGACCTATACCATGACATAGAGCTAGAGCTAGATTTAGACGATGACCTGGATCTTGACATAGACCATGAACTAGACCAAAACATAGAGATATATATAGAGTTATAGGATGATGTATAGCTTGACATAGACCATGACATAGACCCCCCNCCTTGTCCCCCACTCTCTTTTTCTTCCCCTCTCTCCCTCTCACACTCTCTTTGCATCCCTCCTCCCTACATCACAAGGAAAGAAATGGCCTTGACCTAGACATGTCAAGAACTAGACCTAACCCTAGACGTAGCAAGACCTAGACATGGCAAGACCTGGAGCATGACCTAGACCTATATGATGACCATGATGTAGATCATGGCATAGAGCTATACCATGACCTAGACCATGCCATAGAGATAGAGCTAGATTTATACTATGACCTAGAGCTTTATGTAGACCATGAGCTAGACTACGACATAGAGCTAGATCTGTATTTAAATGTTGACCTAGATGTTGACAATGCCCAAAATAATGAAACCTATCATGACTTATTGTTTTTCCTCTATCACTAATTATCTTTAAAATGAACATAGATATTGATTAATCCACTCACATTAAGAATATTAATTTGTAGATTGATTAAATCAAAGCTCATACCTACTATGTTATGCTCTACCATCCTCAAGGAAATTCATAGCAACAAAGAAAACAAACTACAAAAGAAAGACTGTAAATGAAGTGAATGAAAATGATGTTCTCTTTGCAATGCATTTTCTGATCTCCACCCCTTCCCAGAAAATATAGAATCTAACCCTAACCATAATATGATATGATCCAACACTCCAAAGGGTGAACTACAATCTCACATCTTTCCGCCTCAAATAGTCATTTCGATTTGGGTGTACTTCAATCTCATGATGTTTGGGCCTCCAAATGGTTCATTGTAATATCACTATCTCTCCACCTCCAAACGGTCCTTTCAATTTGGGTGCACTGCAATTTCATAATATCTAAGCCTCCAAATTGTCATAATTTCCATTTCAGTAGGTTCAATTCCTCCAAACATCTTGTTACCAATTACATTATTTTTTTTCCATTTTTCATCCTATGTATTTTATAGATACCACTTTCTATAGTGTACTACATCTTAATAAAAATGATAACCATTATTCGAATGATATAGTGATACTAAGAAAACAAGAACTTACCATGTCAAGAATTATCAACATCTCAATCAAGGAGACTAGAAAAAAAAAGTAATGAAGTAGGCGATGAGAGCAATGGCTCAAGACTTTTAACAAATTGAAATGCATATTGAAATGCATAGAAGAAATCTGTGTCTCCATTATTGGATTAGATTAGTTAATCGCCTTAAGGAATTAATCCTCCCTCTATACAAGAGTTGAATTAGATAAATCACAAGTTACTAGGTGATAATAATCACCATAAGTGATTAATCTCTTTATTCATTGTTAGATAAACACGTCCAAAGATGGATTAAAGTTAAGTGATATTATTATTTTCTAGTTGGTTTGAAACAATTCTTTGGCTTGTGAAATGTTGGATTTTCTCACCATGATTTGCGAAGGGCCTTTTCTTTTTAGTATTAATGTAGATTTTGAAATTCAGAAAAAGGGTAGAAAATGGGAAACCTGACACCTACACTATGTTGACGTTAGTGGTATAGACATACAAAATGATGTATCTATCCCTATTCTATTGATGTTTATGTTTTAATCCCTCTCTATATCCCTTTTGTGCTATATACATACGAAATGATACTTTGTAATTTAACTGCGCTCGAGCCCTTTAAATAATTTTATCAATAAGAATGTGCACGCATTCTTAGGACCATGCACACATTCTTAAGAACGTGCACACATTCTTAAGAACGTGCACATGTTTCTACTACTAAACCTACATGGAAATCGACGTGGACATTCAACCACATCTAAACCTATAGGTATAGGAACGAGTGAGTGTTCATAAGAACGCACATGCATTCCTATGAGTGCATGTTCTTAATCATGCCCTTTCCACTTTTTCAGCCAAAAACTTCTTACACTCACCTTGATCCCATTGCAATAGATATCAAATTCCCCATATAAAAGTAAATAAACCCTATAAAACTCTATTTCGTAAAAAAAAAATCTACTTGTGAAATATAGAGAGGAAAACTAAGAGAAACAATTAGGAATCTAGGGCTTCCAATACTAAATGTAATTGTGAAACCCTTTTATTTATTTGTTTTAATGCATTGAGATATGTTTGAATTCAAAATGGGAAAGATTGGGATGATGAATAGAATAAAATAATATACCTAAAATTTCTCCTCTACAAATCTGTACGTAAATTTGGCTCATCAAAAAAATGTATCCGCTCCAAAGACTTTGCTTGTAAATCTCTTCTTGCACAAGTCTCCCCTCTAAATTTTGGAAAAAAAAATTAAATAATGATTATGGTTTTCATTTATAAACACATACATTTTTAAAATATAAAATTCGTTCCATTTTTTTGTTGTATGTTTCAATGTATTGATTTGATTTGGTAATATTTTTAGTTTTACCCTTTAACAATGCGCTCGATAGTAATATGCATTGATGTGTATTTTTTACTAGACCTCACTGGGGATATATTGGTTTCTAACTACACCATGGAAGGTTTGTGGTTTTCAAATTAATTTCTTTTGTTTAAAAATTGATTTTCTGGTGCATTTGTTATATGAGCACCAATGAGCTTTGGGGTGCACTGGTGCACTTTGTTATTGGAGACACCACGATGCGTTATTTGGGGAGCACTGGTGCTATTTTGTATTTGGGAAGGAATGGTGATATTTTTTAATTGGGGGAGAATTGATGCACTTTGTTATTGGGTGAGCACCGGGGAAATTTGTTATTGGGGAATGTTATTTCAAAATTGCCACACCTATGCATTTTTGACATGGTCCAACCCTTTCCCTATCTTGCTAATCAAAATATTAAATTCTCTCATCAAATTCACCTCAAAAACTTGAATTTTTATTATATATGTGGGTTTCCTTTGTGCAACATGAGAACATTCATGCCTTGCTAGCTTCAATCCTATGAATTCCCTCAAAAAACGAAAAAAATAATATAATTCCACTTTTTCGGGTGGGTATTTCAGTTGGGATCATTTCCCAACCTCCCTAATCCCATGCCCAACAAAATTCAAGCTCCTTAACCTATCAAGGATGGTATAAATTCACCATTCAGGGCATTTATGAGGGGTATAACTAAAGTGCAAGATCACACTGGCAAGATTTTAGCAAGATTCCCTAAGATCCCTACATTCTTTTAGTAGCATCTCATACCTGGAAACTCCTTTTCCAATGTTCCTTCCTTTTTCTATATAACTACATGGTGTGTTCCTATTCTTGTTTAGTTATCCAAGGAAGAGCCTCACTATTGAGTTTATGCTTGAAGGTCCTTGGAGGAACCTAGGGTAGTTGGCTCTGAACTAGTATCGAAGGTTGGATCAGGTTGTAAGTACATTTTTCACGTTGTTATCAACAGAAGAGTTCTCTTTCCATCCTATTGTGTGTTTATTGGTTCATTTTAATGTTATATGATAATGTATTTTATATATGTTTGAACTTATGCACATGATATATTTTATTTGAATGTATAACTACCTTGTAGCAGTCTATTTTTGGTTTCCTACTATAGACTAGTTCTGACAGAGATCAGGAATGCTTCAAGAAGCGAGAGCGGGGATTAACATTGAATGAAGGATTCAAGATGTGAAGTCTTTCATTCTTTATTTCTCTCTCTCCCTTTATAAAAGTAGTTATTTATTGTGTGCATTGATATAGATGAGGGTAGGTTATGTATTCTAATTTCGGTCTTGCTCTAGTGTGACTTGACCAAAGGTCATAGGGGAAAAATCCCTTAATGATGGATCACTGCAATACATTTAATTTCTTATAATATAAAAATCAATATTTTAGTATTTCATAGTAATAGTGGTTATTGGAAGCATCAGGGTGTTATGTTTTGGAGCACCAATGCACTTTGTTTTTGGGAAGATCATCGGTGCTCTTTGTTATTAGGGGCGCACCAGTGTGCTTTGTTATTGGGGGAGCACCAAAAATAGTTTAGTATTGTATATTAATAGTGGTTATCGGTGCACTTTATTTTTTAAGAACGAGGGCGTTATGGTTTGTAATAGAACCAGTTTTCATGTTCAACTTAGGAGCATCAATGCACATTGTCAAATTAGTTGCACCCATGCACATGGTCAATCTAGGTGCATCGGTGTGGTATTTTCGTATGCGCACCGGTACGTATAGTCCTAAAAGATGCATTGAAAAACAAAACCTTCATAAAAACCTTCGATCGTCGGCCTCCACTAACAACCTTGACAATAAAATGCTAAGGGATAATTTTTTGGGGGAGGTTCCATAAAAACCTCCACAAGGTGTTCTCCTTGTAGTGGTACTTGCATTTGAAGAAAGGAGAACAAAGCAACCTCACCTTATAGATGGGTTTTCTCCCATATTGGATTTCCCAAGTTATATCTTGTGTTTATTTGTGGATGGTTTGTGAGTATTTACTTATTTTCTCTATTTTTGTCATTTCATCTATTTCATACATTTATGTAGAAAAATACCACTAATTAAAGAATATGAGATCTAAGGAAACTAACCTTCATAGTAAATATTACAGTAATTTTATTAAATCTATTGTAATGAACTATAGTGGAATATCCATAGTAGTTTATGGATTATATATATATATATATATATATATATATATATATATATATATATATATATATATATATATATATATATATATAAAGCATTCTTTATTTTATTTTTCAATTTTAATAAATAAAAATCTAATTTTATCATGATGAACTAATTAAAATTTCTAGTTTTATCATGATTAACTACCATCTAGATATATATATATATATATAAAGCATTCTTTATTTTATTTTTCAATTTTAATAAATAAAAATCTAATTTTATCATGATGAACTAATTAAAATTTCTAGTTTTATCATGATTAACTACCATCTAGTTGGATGATTTCCTAGAGTTGGATGATTTCCTATAATGTCTTTGTACTTCTAAATAATGAAATGATAATACTGAGCTAGAAACCTATGCCTTGGTTTTCTAAAGAGCTTCAAAATTATCCTTTCATATTCCATACCATTTGTACCTTTTTGGGTTTGTAACTACGTATTGGTATTTAAACGTCCAAATATTATGACTTATCTATTTTTTTCGTTATCAAAAAACTTATCATGATTTGGATTTATACTTCATTAGAGAGCACAAAAATTTGTCAAGATCAACTTTTTATCTTTCTTTTTTTACCTATAAAGATTGAGTGAATATGAATCTTTGCATCAAGAGTTTTTTAAAAGTAGTGAAGTAACAAAGGGATCACTTTAGTGATTTAAAAAAATAAATCAATATTTGATTGAATATGAATCTTTGCAACAAGAGTTTTTTTTTTAAAAGTAGTGAAGTAACAAAGGGATCACTTTAGTGATTTAAATAAATAAATCAATATTTGATTGAATATGAATCTTTGCAACAAGAGTTTCTGAAAAGGTAGTGAAGTAACAAAGGGATCACTTTAGAAATTTAAAAAAAAATAAAAAAAATTGATTAAATTTAATAAAAATTAAACACAATATGTTGATGGTTAATGTCACTGAAAATATTATGTTACTTTGGGAGACATTTGGTTTTTTTACTAGTGAATACAAAGAAACCATGAACATTGGACAATTAATCAATATAAATTTCTCCATTGTCCAATCCAATTTTTTTTGAAGGTTCGATATTGATTTTGGAAAAATATTATGACAATGACTTTGACAATGACTTTGACAAAATTCTCTTCCAATTAGATATTAGTAGCATGATTCTCTCTCTCTCTCTCTCTCTCTCTCTCTCTCTCTCTCTCTCTCTGTCTCTCTCTCTCTCTATATATATATATATATATATATATTTATTTATTTTTCCTGAAAATTTAAAAAAGATTTAAGAAACTAGAACTTATTTTAAATATTGATTAGTTTGTCCTTTGTTGTTTTCTTAAATTCAATGCAATTAGTCATTTATGTTGAATATTATATTTATTTGCATGATTTATGTCATCTTTGTGATCATCATCCTACAACAAGGTCATGAAACCTATTAAGAATTAGCACAATCTAGAAAAGACAATAATTGGAGGAAAATGATTTATACCATTCTCTTACATTGTATTGATCTCATGATATGAAATATAGTACATGAATTGGAATACTTATAGATCTATATCTAATTGAGAACTTATTAGTTGATAATGACAACACCTCATCAATAGATAAGTATTACAACTCATAAGTAAGTGGTCTCAGACTTTTGATTATCTAGGGACTCAAGTCTAACATTCCCCCCCTCAATCAAAAGTCTAAATAATTGTACCAGTAAGGAAACAATATTTGGTATGATCTTCATTGTGAAACTACTAAAATGAGCTTCAATGAAGATATGCCTAAAAAACTGCCAATATCTCGATGTTGAATAGTTCATCTAGAAGTGAGAAATTGTCATGTATAAACATTCCCATTATGTTGATTAACATTTCAATAGTTGATTGATTTGAGGAGATCATTTGTTATGCTAGAATTCCCAAATGTTGATTTATTTTTATGATTGCTAGTATTTCAAATATTGAATTCTAACTATCATCATTGATATATGATATTCCCCCTTGTTAGGTACAATGTGAGAAGTTTGTTGAAGTTGGTTGAAGGGATCCAAGTTTTATCTTTGGATTCTTCCATTCTTTAATGATTCATGGTTGAAGGGATCCAGGCTTGACCTTTGTATTTTTTATGTGTTGTTTTTGTTGGTTTACCATTAATCATGTTCATTTCCCCCTTGAAGGTGTAATAGAGTATCATTTTCATCAATGTGCTCCTCCCCCATGATATGTGGAGAGAACCATATTTGATTTATGTTTTAATTTCACAATTGGACCTGGATCATGCGCAAAATCATTTGGAATAGTTGTTTGAAATGTTTTTTCTTTTTTTCATTTCTCCATGAAACCATGGATTTAACTTTGTCTTAACTAGATGGTAAGACTTATGGAGCTCCTTTACTTATTGATTCCATCTCCATCAATTTATCCATCCATAATGATTTTTTTTCTTACTCTTATTTTTCTTTCAACACTTTTCAGATAGGTGATTTTTCTTCCCACAACGAAGATAAGGATGGATATAAAAAAACTATGTCTCCATGTGACCAACTCTATAAAGATGTTGGCACTTATTATCAATATTCTTCAATTCTTCAAGAAATCCTACAGTCACAAACTAAAGTGGTTTGGAGTAATATAGGATATGAAAGATGTTTCCTTTTTCATATCCTAAGCCATGTGGATCTTTGTTGAATAGAAACTCTTCCCAAGGTCTGAAAATCATCTTGGAAAGATCATTTTATGAATATTGACGTTGTTCTTTTGTTTCTTGGAATTTACTTTTTCTAGTATTGATGCTATCATTTTTTGCTTCTTCTTGGGATTCATCTTCGACAAATATTTCCTCCATCAATTGAATGGAATATCATATCTTTTGTGTCTTTTGTACCAACTATCATGTATTTTATATCACAATTAACATCAACCATCTGTATTATTCCTTGTGTGTCACAAGTTGCATCAATTTTTTCTATGATCTCATTTGTATAACATGTTGCATCAACGTTTTGGATAAGCTCCTTTGTATCACATGTTTCATCAATATTTTTTATTAGCTCTTCTAGATCACATGTTGCTCAATCTTCTCTATTATATCTTGTGCATCACAACTAGCATCAACCTTTTGGATAATATCAATTGTTGGATATATTGTATCAACCATGTGATCAATTATGTTTTTTTTTGCATTAATATCCACTCAAGTGTTTTAATTCAATTTTTCAATTCATGGTTGTACTCTTCCAATTCCTTGATTTCATGAGAGGCATTTTGTAAACTTCCATGCTTTACCCAATTTTCATTCTTCTCATGCTCGCTTGTCACACTCACTTGCACTTGTTTCTTTTATATGATGCTTCATTGATTTTATGTCCCCTTAGGGAGTTAGTTACTACTGATCATGCACCCTAAAATCTTATTACAATGACTTGACTTTGATGACTCACCTGCTCTCCTTATTCAAATTTTAGTTAGGTCTTGGTGATATCATTCACAATTAATTTTTGACTTGAAAGGGTTTTGGCATTTTACCCTTTAAACAATTCAATGTTCAATTTCAATGGTTTATAATCGAGTGATCAATTTAATGCTTCAAAAGAATAAAGGAACAATTTTCTCTCTCATTACATGCTTTTAATTCCTAGTTGCAATCATAATTATCTTTCATGAACACATGAGCGATGTGTACTTGATTTTCTTGCCAAATTAAATGAGTGTCAAAAGAATAGACAAAAAAATAACATAAGCATCCAATAAATTATGCACAATCACACATAAGTACAACTGTCCTTAGACCCCTTTATTCCATTTTAGGGTGGTCTAATACAAGGAGCGAAATAAAATTTTGATCTTATTATTATATTCTTCTTACCATAATAATATTATGACCAAATACATATAGAAACCTTCAATATTTCATTTTTTCAATATTTTCAAAACTATTTTTGAAAAAAATTCCAATATGCTTTACAAACAAAAATTCATATCATCCTCACTCCTTCATTAATGGGCATAGTCACAAAAAGACAAATAATAAATAAATTTTCAAGCATCCTCACTCTTCTTTAGTAAAGGGCATAGTCACAAAAATACAAATAAATTTTATATGATATTTCAATCATCCTCACCAATGGATGATATACTAAGGCATATTTCTAATTTACCCAATAACAAATAGTACACCACAACCGAAGCACTTTCCAACCAAAACACTGGAAACCAGATGTGGTATATGGGCAGACTTCTAGAATGAAAATCATAGAAGATTGGAGAAGATTAAGGCCTCATAGACAGATTGGAAGCATAGAAACAGCCAAAAGATAAATTTAAGCTAGGAAAATATGATGAGTCCCTCCAGAAACCCTAGCTATTAAACATACGCGTTTAACACTTTGAGAATATTAATTTATGACAAATAAAAGAAGAACTCAACCTATGTATATGTTGAGACAATAAATCCCGCAATGAAAAACCTATTATTACCTTTAAATCTGTCAAAAATCATAATTCAATTAGGAAATAGGCATATGCATCGCACACTTTTCACCGCTTTCATTTGAGTTGCTACCTATGGAATTTCAAATGGTGAATTCAGAACCCTTTACAGTGAGTGCATACACCATGGTTTTGTAATGATGATTTACTATGATATTCGTTCTTCTCAAATTTCAATATATGCCCTTCACAGTGAGTGCATACACCATGGTTTTTCACTTAAATCTAACCCTTTACAATGAGTGAATACACCATGGTTTTGTAATGATCTCTTACTATTATATTAGTTCTTCTCAAATTTCAATATATGCCCTTCAAAATAGACCATTATGATGACAAAAATTTGGCATTCATTTCTAAATACCAATGGATAGTCTCTCATTATTCGAGCAGTTCGAACCTTTAAGAGCACAATTTCTCTAATTTCTAAGATAGTCTAGGAAAATCAAATGTAAATAATATCACTGGGTATATCGTTGATATAGATCAAGGAATCAAATATGTATATCTAGCAAATTTAGATGATCCTAGTAATTTTTATTTATATAAAAAAATGTTGGTACAAATATGAATTTATTCATTTCACTTATGTGATCTTTGAGACATATCTTAAGAGAGTAGATATATGTATTATGTACTATGGAAACAAATTGGTTTCTTTATATGTGTTATTTTCTTTGAAAAACTAGATTTAGGGGGGTTTCGGGAAAGCACCCTCGAATGTTTTTCATTTTTTCTCTTTATTTTTACTAGTTTTTTCACACCTCGTTTTTGTCGACGGTTTTCTAATTCCAGTTAAGGGATTAAGGTAAAATATATGTTGTGTGCCATTGTATCTTTTATATTTTTATTAAGAATATGTTTGTAGTAACTAATTAGACAAGGTTAAAATCTACATGCGATATCAGATCAATTATTGGCTTCAGAGGGATGCTTATGTGGTCAGGGGTTTTGGATAAGGTTTGTGGTAAACCTTGTTATAGTGGGAGATCTATAGTATCCATTCTTCATGTGAAAAGAAATTGAAATGAGTTTGAAAATAGAGATCAAGAAATTTAATGGGAAAAGTTTTGAGCTATGGAAGCTCAAGATGAAATATTCTTTGGTGGACAAAGATCAATGGATCGTTGTGGATCCAAGTACTGCAAGTGTAGTACTGTCACAAAAATAATTGAAAAAGTTGGATCAGAAGGTTTAGAGAAAAATCTGGTTGTGTCTCTTAGATTCAATATAATTAAATGTCTGAGGGGAAGATACAACAAAGGAATCATGGGATAAGTTAGGGGATTTGTATCATTCAAACGCCCTAGTAAACAAATTGTTCCTATGGAAGAATTTGTATAACCTGAGGATGAAAAATGAAGACTCGGTGACAGAGAATCTAGACACCTTCAATATTGTGGTAATTCAACTATTTTTTATTGATATTAAGATTTCCAATGAAGATAAGTGTATGAGTTTATTGTGATATTTATGAGACTGGTGGGATAGTCTAGTTGTGGCCATAGGTAGTAATACAAGTACATTAAGTTTTGATGATGTGGTCTCATCCTTGTTTTTAAAGGAGATGATGCAGAAGAACATGGATGGGCATAGCACATACTCATTATTTGCAAAAGGAAATAGGAAGCTCCTTGGAAAGAAATAGATCTAAATCCTCAAGTGGGAGATCCAAATATAAGGGTATATCTAAATCTCTCTGAAATTTTTTAAATGTATGCTGGAGATGTGGAAAAGAAGGAAACTACAAGAAACAATGTAGATTCAAAAATGTTGGGATAGGGAAGAGATCTGAAGATGCTCCTTCTACAAAAGGAAAATCCTCCATAGAATAAGGACAGGATGTGTACTTGGATTCTTCAAGCACACATGTATATCACGAGGCATGGTCGGTTGACTCATGGACATCCTTTCATTTTCCTTCCCATAGGGAGTGGTTCTGTGAATATGAAATGTATGATGGAGGTAACGTTTTCCTAGGTGATGACTTAGTAACCAAAATCATAGGACGAAGAAAAATCAAGTGGAATATCAATGATGGAAGGACTAGAACACTCCCTAGTGTTATTCACATTCTAAGATTGGACATAAATTTTATTTTTGTAAGAAAAATCGATGATGTAGGGGTAAAAATAGTGTTTGAGAAATTTAAACCTATAGGATGGTTCAAGGAAAAAAAGTGTTGTTGAAGGGTGTTTGGTTTGGAACTTTATATAAAATATAGGGAATCACTATTAGTGATGAGTGTAATAGTTACATTGTTCCTGATATTGGAATCAAAGAAGAAAAACATCCTACAGTCTCTGGAGAAAAGACTATATTGTGGCATCAAAGACTGAGGCTTATCAAAGAGAAGGGATTTCAACTACTACACGGTAAAGGTATGGTTGAAGTAGGGCGAATCTTTCTCTCTCTATTTTTATTTCTATGAACAACGTGTATATGGGAAGAAGAATCGGGTAAGATTCTCCTCTAGTGCATCGAGCCAAGTGGAATTTTACAACCAGTGCATAGTGATGTTTTTGGACCTGTGTCATTTCCATCACTAGGAAAGTATGTGTACTATGTCTCATTTATAGATGACTTCTAGAGAAATACATGGATATATTTCCTCTCGAAGAAATATGAACTCTTTTAGAGGTTTAAAGATTTTAAGGGTCTTACTGAAAATCAAACATAGAATTGAATTTAGGTGCTAAGTGTAAATTTTATTGACAAAAATCAGCAAGTTAATATTCTATCATACACTTAGAAACCTAGAGATAACTCTCGTGCATGAAATCTGAAATGTCTAAAAATCACATTCAGAAATTACCATAAGCATAAATACACATTGTTAAGTAATTATGCAGTAGAAATAAACACAATGAACAACATTCAATCACCCATGAATAACTCAGAAATTTAGGCAAATGCCAGGGAAAACCCCAATGTGGGGAAACCCAATGACAGAGAGAGATTTTATTATTCAGCTTCTGGAAAGTACATAACAACAACAATAACACTTTTCCATCCAAGAGAAAAACCACTTACAACAAAAACTCTGTCCCACCAAAATCTGTCTTGAAATCTGTGCCACAGTCTCTATAGCTGTAAAGATTTGCTGAAAACTACACCTCGTAAAATGTGACCAGAACAGGCTTCTGTACCCTCTTCCTGTACGACCGAACTCCTTCAGAAAACTCAAAAAATCTACCTCGAAAAATGTGCAGCATGGTGCCTCAATTTTTGTGCCCAAGTTTGTTGTTGTTCGACCTGTATGGATCTGTACAGTAAGACATGTACCAACAAAAACACAGTGACACCAAAACAAAAATACCTCCTTGGGATTTGTACCCTATATTTCTTGGAAAGTGTTCCCTCCTTACTGCCCTCTTTCCTCACTCTAGCTTACTAAGAAATCTCTCAAGATCCTTCTCTCAATGTGTCTTACACACTACCCAATGCATTCTTTTATAAATCTCAAAATGGCATTTTCCCTCTAAAGTGTCTTTTCACCTTCCCCAACCCAAATCCAAAGGCCAAGATATAATCTTGCCTTTACAAAATTAAGTGCCATGATTTATTCCCTCCAAAATAAATCACTTAAAATATTAAAGTACATTTCACTTTATTACAAAAGTGCACTTTATGAAATAAAGTCACTTTAAAATTAGAAGGTACACTTTATTAAAATGTCACTTTAATCAAATCTAACCACTTTACAACTTTATAAAAGCCCATTACAAAGTTAAGTTCCTAGTAGTGTCAAGAGAAGATAACATCTACATACAAGACAAAACATGTAGAGTACCTCCCAAGCTAAAAAGATAACACTCCCTCTTAGCGAGGGATGTACTCGCTACCATCTCCATCATCTAGTGGTCCCATCACAATGTTCTCAGTATGAGCTCCCTCTAAACCTGGAGCCATCCTCAAAAGCTGCATAGAACTCAAACTAGAATATCTTCTCCTTGAAGCTACCTGGAACCCTGAGCTGCTTGGAGAATCCACTCCATCCTGAGCAATGGTTCAACCACACCAGCTGAGCCTTTTGTCGGTGCTCAGAAGAGACTAACTCTCTTCTCTTATAATGCAAGACTAAATCCTTGGTCCCACCATAGTCTCAGGAGCCTCCTCATGCCCCTCATCCGACGTTGAATCATACACTAAAGGTTGTCCTCACAACATATACAACCTATCCACCCGATCATCGATCAGTTGTAGTTTCACTGGGTCCACTCCCTCCCTATAGATAAAGACATGTTCCCTCTTGAACAGTGTACAATATCCTACATACACCAAGGTTGAGACTGAGAGAAAGTTAAACCTTATCCTTAGAACAAATATAACTCCATCAAGCTCCAAGAATCCTCCATACTCGAGTTGGAATCTAACCCTTAGAACTCCATGTGAAACTCATGCCATAACACGTTGATTTACCACCTGCCGGTGAGGAATTGTCTCTATGATAATTATAAATACTCACAATATTCTTGTCATTTGGCAAGAGGCTCCACTATCCACAACCCATCTGATATCACCTTCAAATCCTCCACTACTGACACTAGAAACTAGGGTAACCAAAGAAAATTCCCTGTCGTACATGGAAGCAGAGTCCTCCATGGATGTTGTAGCAGTTGTCTTAGACCCCTCTGGTTGATTTTTATTTTTCTTCCTCTCAGAACAATGAGAATCAAGGTTCCCCAAATGGTTACAACAATAACATCTGACTTTTCTCAAGTCCCTCTCGAAACTTCCTTTCTTCTTTCTCTTTGCAGTAAGAGTAAAATTCTCATCAGCTCCATCTGTCTTTCTTCCACTACTCTGAGATCCTTCCTGGATCTCCTCCTGAGTGAAATCATCCCACAGTCTGCTCCAATATGGAATATTCTCACCACCCACCACACACTTCACGAAGACTTCTCATTCCTTGGTGAATCCTTTCAAGGCTATCCTCACCAACTATAAATCCGATATGACCTCTCCAACAAAAACCAACTCATCTTTCACTTGAGCTACCCTGGGTAAGATAAGAAGAAACACTCTCCTCATTACGCATCTTTGTATCATGCAGCTTATCCTTCAAGGCCATCTTTCGGTTCTCATTCTTCGCCTCAAATAAGTTCTTAAGTGCATCCGACATATTTTGGATGTCTTCTTCTTAGCCAAATGTGGGATAAGGTGATCCTTCACCCCATCCAAAATAATCCTCTAAGCTTTGGCCTCCTTGACCTCATCTAAATCCAAAGCAACAAGATCTTCTATGGGAACCACAACAACAGAACTAACATAGTTCCAAATATTGTTCTCCTTGAGAAAAACTGAGAACATAGATCAAGGAATCAAATATGTATATCTATCAAATTGAGATGATCCTAGTGATTTTTATTTAGATAAAAAAACGTTGGTAGAAGTATGAGGTTATTCATCTCACTTATGTGATCTTTGAGACATATCTTAAGAGAGTAGATATATGTATTATGTATTATGGAAACAAATTGGTTGCTTGATATGTGTTATTTTCTTTGCAAAACCAGAATTAGGAACTTGGGGGTTTTGGGGTAGTACCCCCGAAATTTGTTCATTTTTTGTCAATTTTTACTGGTTTTTTCACACCTGGTTTTTGTCGATGGTTTTCTAATTCTGGTTAAGGGATTAAGGTTCTTGACTAATATAGGTCAATGAATTAGGTGTTTTGGATACCGTGGGATCCTATATATGTATTCTATTGTAAACAATGAAGACATGATGAATAGAATATTATAAGTGCAACACTAAACATGTTGTTGGTTTTCCTGGTTTGGGTTTCCAAGGTAAAAATATATGTGTAATGTGTGTGTGTGCAAATGTATCTTTTAGATTTTTATTAAGAATATGTTTGTACTAATTAATTAGACAATGTTAAAATCTACATGTGGTATCAGATAAATTATTGGCTTCAGAGGGACGCTTATGTGGTCAGGGGTTTTGGCTAAGGTTTGTGGTAAAAAGTATTACAGTGGGAGATTGTTGACGGGCGAAACAGTCCATCCGTCAACTGGGAGAGTGGAACCGGTTCGGGGTTGTCTAAATAACCCAAGCCATTTGGTATGGACCACCCTGACGAGTTTAACGGCTCCGTTGGCCGCTCTAAGGTATCGTAAGGAAACCAAAGAGAAAGTGATCTGAGCTAAATAATCTAAACTAAGGAAACTAGAAACTAATAAAAGA
>ML778011.1:508167-522262 GCA_009831015.1 Picea engelmannii
CCATTAATAAACGTAGATGAAACAGGAAAACAAATCCATACCTGCCTTCACAAGTAACGAATTGCTTGATAATCATCAAGAGATCATACCAGCGGGGTTTCAACATCTTCGCAGGTAAACCTTTGTTGCACGACCTCACTGTCTGAGACCGAAATAACAATGTCCACGGGACATCATTTACCTTATAACTTTTGGACCATTTCTATCCCTTGACAGGCAAGCTAGTTGCCAGGCTGAGATATTGTTCGGTGATTTCAAGCTGGACATCTCCAACTTTGGCTCGGCAACCATTGAATGACAGTGCAAATTGCCGAGCAACAGAGATATTAAAACCATCGAACTTCCTTATAAACGAAAGCCACCCGAATTCTTCAAGGTCGCTGTATGCACCATCGAATGTCAACAGCGCTTGGCATCCATTAGGTTCGGCCCTCACAACAGGAGCCATAACCTCTGTTCATGATAGGGTTCACACCGAATGAACAATGCACAGAGTGAATACGATAGGGTTTCAATAGTTTGAATGCTCGACGAGACCGAAAACAACTCCATGCGTGCGAAGGTGGTGGGATTACCATCGCCACGCATCACATTAATGACCTGTGCAGAGCTGTTAAAATCATAATAATTTAAAACAACGTATCAATTATCCAACAGGTGAATCATCACCTCTACGTGCCATTCATCCGAGTCTGAATCAACAACTCATGTGATCATTATGCAGCAAGTGTTAAGTTTAAACAAACACAGTACCATCATTAACTATCGATCCATCGTGTCGATTCCATTGTTCAATCAATCGCTTAACCACATGTTTCACTGCTAATACATAGCTCGGGACTATGAAACATTCAACGTATAATCCATCTTTGCAAATAGTATGTCAAGCATCGATTTGTAAAGTTCAATGTGATTGATCAATGCGCTTTCAAACCATTGTTATTATGCCTTGTAAACTTGCCAATGTATTTGGTGCACATCATAATGTTTGCATTCTAATCTTTTGAGAACAATTATGATCCAAAACTTTTCATATAATGACTAAGTGAAAGCAATAAGACCAAATCCATTACAATTTTCATAAGATCAGAACAAGACCAATAACTTTTATGCCCAAAGGTTTAACAATAAAACATATCCAAATGCATAATCAAGACATAAGTTTGATAAATCCTTTAGCAGTCATGTGATAAACCAGTGATCAAGTGTCTTTCAGCAAATCAACCAAAAAACGACGACAATCTAAGCAACGAAAGAGGTGTTTTCACACTTGCAGTTGTGAAAACTGAAACGAAATTGAATTGTAATTGTCGCAAAAATAAGACGAATGTCTAGAAGCACAATGCGACAATGATTTGTCGTAATACCACAAGGGGTGTAGGCAGATTTTTGTGAGCAATCAAAAAAAAGGGTTGGCTGCCAACAGAGATCTATAGTATCTATTCCTCATGTGAAAATAAATTGAAATCAGTTTGAAAATAGACATCATGAAATTTAATGCAAAAATTTTTGAGCTATGGAAGCTCAAGATGAAATTTTTTTTGGTGGACAAAGATCAATGGATTGTTGTGGATCCAGGTACTACAAGTGTAGGAATGTCACAAAAATAATTGGAAAAGTTGGATTGGAAGGTTTAGAGAAAAATCCGGTTGTGTCTTTTAGATTCAATATAATTAAATGTCTGAGGGGAAGATACAACCAAGGAATCATGGGATGAGTTAGGGTATTTGTATCATTCAAACACCCTCATAAACAAATTGTTCCTATGAAAGAATTTGTATAACATGAGGATGAAAAATGAAGACTCGGTGACAAAGAATCTATACACCTTCAATATTGTGGTAATTCAACTATTTTTTGTTGATATTAAGATTTCCAATGAAGATAAGTGTATCAATTTATTGTGATATTTATGAGACTCGTGGGATATTCCAGTTGTGGCCATAGGTAGTAACACAACTACATTAAGTTTTGATGATGTGGTCTCATCCTTGTTTTCAAAGGAGATGATGCAGAAGAACATGGAATGACATAACATAAATGCATTATTTGCAAAAAGAAAGAGGATGCTCCTTGGAAATAAATAGATCTATGTCCTCAAGTGGGAGATCCAAATATAAGGGTATATATAAATATCCCATAAAGTTTTTAAAGGCATGCTAGAGATGTGGAAAACAAGGAAACTAGAAGAAACAATGTAGATCCAAAAATGTTGGGACAGGGAAGGGATCTGAAGATGCTCCTTATACAAAAGGAAAATCCAACATAGAATAAGGAGGGGATGTGTACTTGGATTCTTCAACAACACATGCATATCATGAGGCATGGTTGCTTGTCTGAGAGACATCCTTTCATATGACTCCCCATAGGGAGTGATTATGTGAATATGAAATGTATGATGGAGGTAATGTTTTCCTAGGTCATGACTTAATAACCAAAATCATAGGACGAGGAAAAATTAAGTGGAATCTCATTGATGGAAGGACTAGAACACTCCCTAGTGTTATTCACATGCTAGTATTGGACATAAATTTTATTTTTGTAAGAAAAATGAATGATGCAGGGGTAAAAATAGTGTTTGAGAAATTTAAACATCTAGGATGGTTCAAGGAAAAAAGGTGTTGTTGAAGGGATTTTGGTTTGGAAATTTATATAAAATATAGGGAATCATGATTGTTGATGGGTGTAATAGTTCCGTTGTTCTTGATATTGGAATCAAAGAAGAAACAAATCCTACAGTCTCTAGAGAAAAGACTATGTTGTGGCATCAAAGACCGGGGCATATCGAAGAGAAGGGATTTCAACTACTACACGGTAAAGGTATGGTTGAAGTATGACTAATCTCTCTCTCGATTTTTATTTCTATGAACATTGTGTATATGGGAAGAAGAATCGGGTAAGATTCCCCTCTGGTGCATCGAGGCCAGAGGGAATTTTACAACCGGTGCATAGTGATGTGTTTGGACCCGTGTCAGTTCCATCACTAGGAAAGTATGTGTACTATGTCTAATTTATAGATGACTTCTAGAGAAATACATAGATATATTTCTTCTCGAAGAAATATGAACTCTTTGACAGGTTTAAAGAGTTTAAGGGTCTTATGGAAAATCAAACAGAGGATTGAATTTAGGTGCTAAGTGTAAATTTTACTGACAAAAATCAGCAAGTTAATATTCTATCATACACTTAGCAACCTAGAGATAACTCTCTTGCCTAAACTCTGGAATTTCTAAAACTCACATTCATAAATTACCATAAGAAGAAATACACATTTCTAGGTAATTATGCAACATAAATAAACACAATCAACAACATTCAATCACCCATGAATAACTCAGAAATTTAGGCAAATGCCAGGGAAAACCCCAATGTGGGGAAACCCAATGAGAGAGAGAGAGAGAGATAGAGATTCTATTATTCAGCTTCAAGAAAGTACATAACAACAACAATAACACTTTTCCAACCAAGAGGAAAACCACTTACAGCACAAAATCTATCCCACCAAAATCTTTCTTGAAATCCATGCCACAGTTCGTACAACTGTACAGATTTGCTGAAAACTACGCCTCATAAAATTTGCCCAGAATAGGTTGTTGTACCCTCTTCCTGTACCTCCGACCTCCTTCAAAAAAATCAGAAAATCTACCTCGAAAAATGTGTAGCAAGATTCCTTTATTTCCACGCCCGAGTTTGCTATTGTACGACATGTACGAATCCGTACAATAAGGCTTGTAACATAAAAATAACATCACACCAAAACAGAAATCCCTCATGGGGATTTGTGCCCTAGCTCTCTTGGAAAACATGCCCTCCTTGCTGCCCTCTTTCCTCTCTCTAGATTACTCATAAATCTCTCAAGCTCCTTCTCTCAATGTGTCTTGCACACTACCCAATGCATTCTTTTATAAATATGAAAATGACATTTTCCCTCCAAAGTCTCTTTTCACTTTCCCCAACCTTAAATCCAAAGGCCAAGATCTAATCTTTCCTTTACAAGATCAAGGGCCATGATTTATTCTTTCCAAAATAAATCTCTTAAAATATTAAAGTACATTTCACTTTATTACATAAGTGCACTTTATGAAATAAAGTCACTTTAAAATTAGAAGGTACACTTTATTAAAAAGTCACTTTAATAAAAGAGCCACTTTACAACTTTATAAAAACCCATTACAAATTTAAGTGCCTAGTAGTATCAACATAAGGTAACATATGCATACAAGACAAAACATGCAGAGTACCCCCCCATCTAAAAGACTAACACTCCCTCTTAGCGAGGGATGTACTCGCTTCCATCTCCATCATCTGGTCTCCTCACACTGTGCTCAGTAGAATCTCCCTATGAACCTGGAGACATCCTCAACACCTACATAGAACTCGAACTAGAATATCTTCTCCTGACAACTACCTAGAACTTTGAGCTCCTTGGAGAATCCACTCCATCCTGAGCAATAGGTCGACCACACCAACTGAGCCTTTTGTCGATGCTCAGAAGAGACTTGCTCTCTTCTCTCGAAATGCAAGACTAAATCCTTGGGACCACCATAGTCTCAGGAGCCTCTTCATGCTCCTCATCTGACATTGAATCATACACTGAAGGTTTTCCTCGCAACATATACAACCTGTCCACCCGATCACCAATCAACTACAATTGCACTGAGCCTGCTCCCTCCCTGTAGATAAAGACATGTTCTCTCTTGAAAAATGTACAATATCCTACATCCTCCAAGGATGATACTGAGAGTAATTTAACCCTGAACCCTGAAACAAAGATAAATCCATGAAGCTCCAAGAATCCTCCACACTCGAGCTGGAATCTAACCCTACCAACTCCATGTACAAATCGCGCCATACCACCTTGATTTACCACTTTCCGGTCAACACCTATATTTGTTATAATTACGAATACTCACTAGGTTCTCATCATGTGGGAAGAGGCTCCACTATCAACAATCCATCTGATATCACCTCTAAATCCTCCACTACTGACACTGGAAACTAGGGTAACCAAAGAAAACTCTCTGTCATACTTGGAAAAAAATTCCTCCATGGTTGTTGTAGTAGCTGTCTCAAGTCCCTCTCATTGCTTTTTCTTCTTCTTCCTCTCAGGACAATGAGAATAAAGGTGCCCCAATCGATTACAACAATAACATCTGACTTTTCTCAAGTCCCTCCTAGAACATCCTTTCTTCTTTCTCTTTGCAGTAAGAGTAACATTCTCATCATCTCCATCTGTCTTTTGTCCACTGCTCTGAGATCCTTCCTGGATCTCATCCTGAGTGAAATCATCCCACAATCTACTCCAATATGGAAGATGCTCATGACCCACCACACAATTCATGAACACTTCCCACTCCTTGGTGAATCCTTTCAAGGGTATCCTCACCAACTCTGAATCCGATATGACCTCTCCAACATAAGCCATCCCATCTTTCACTTGAGCTACCCGTGTAAGATAAGAATAAACACTCTCCTCCTTACCCATCTTGGAATCATGCAACTTATCCGTCAAGGCCATCTTTTGGTTCTCATTCTTCACCTCAAATAAGTTCTTAAGTGAATCCCACATCTCTTTGGTTGTCTTCTTCTTAGCCAAGTGTGGGATAAGGTAATCCTTCACCCCATCTAGATTAATCCACTGAGATTTGGCCTCCTTGACCTCATCTAAATCCAAAGCAACAAGATCTATTGCGGGAACCACAACAACAAAACTAACATAGTTCCAAATCTTATTCTCCTTGAGAACAACTGACATTTGAACCTTCCACTGCAAATAGTTTGAAATTCCCTCCAACCGATCCTCAAATATAATGCATGTAGCCATATTCCATGTCACAACTCAAGGAAAACAATCACAAATTTTCCCCCATCAAACTTGCCCAAAAATCTCACTGTTCACTGTCACTCAGAGTTCAAACTCTAATATCATGTAAATTTTAATGACAAAAATCAACAAGCTAATATTATGTCATACACTTAACAACCTAGAGATAACTATCTTGCATGAACTCTAAAATGTCTAAAACTCACATTCAGAAATTACCATAAGAATAAATACACATTGCTAAGTAATTATGCAACGAAAATAAACACAATGAACATCATTCAATCACACATGAATAACTCAGAAATTTAGGCAAATGCCAGGGAAAACCCCAATGTGGGGAAACCCAATGAGAGAGAGAGAGAGATTATATTAATCATCTTTAGGAAAGTACATAACAACAACAATAACGCTTTTCCAGCCAAGAGAAAAACCACTTACAACAAAAAATTTGTCCCACCAAAATCTGTCTTAAAATCTATGACATAGTCTGTACAACTGTATGGATTTGCTGAAAACTGCACCTCGTAAAATGTGTCCAGAATAGGATGTTGTACCATCTTCCTGTACGATCGACCTCCTTTAGAAAACTCAAAAAATATGCATCGAAATACGTGTATCAAGATGCCTAAATTTTTGTGCCCAAGTTTGTTGTTTTACGACCTGTACAGATCCATACATTACGACCTGTACCATCAAAAACACAGTAACACACCAAAACAAAAATCCCTCCTTGAGATTTGTTCCCTAACTCTCTTGGGAAATGTTCTCTCCTTGTTGTCCTCTTTCCTCTCTCAAGCTTACTCAGAAATCACTCGATATCCTTCTCTCAATGTGTCTTTCACACTGCCCAATGCATTATTTTATAAATTTGAAAATGACATTTTCCCTCCAAAGTGTCTTTTCACCTTCCCGAACCCTAAATCCAGAGGCCAAGATGTAATCTTTCCTTTACAGGATCAAGGGTCGTGATTTATTCCCTCCAAAATAAATCACTTAAAATATTAAAGTACATTTCACTTTATTACATAAGTGCACTTTATGAAATAAAGTCACTTTAAAATTAGAAGGTACACTGTATTAAAAAGTCACTTTAATAAAAGAACCACTTTACAACTTTATAAAAAATCATTACAAAGTTAAGTGCCTAGTAGTGTCAACATAAGGTAACATCAACATACAAGACAAAACATGTGGAGTACCTCCTGAGCTAAAAAGATAACACCAAGGATGGATAATGGTGGAGAGTTATACATAAATAAATTCAAATAATTCTGTAAGAAATGTGGTATAGTAAGGAAAAATACTAATCCATATACACATCAACATAATGGAGTTTCACAAAGAATGAACATGATGCTGATGGAAAAGGCAAGGTGCATGCTCAGTTGTGTCAAGTTAGGACATGACTTTTTGGTAGAGACAATGAGTAGTGCATGTTACCTGATCAATCGATCACCTTCATCAAAGTTGGATGGAACGACTCCACATTTGGTATGGACTAGTAAGAAATCCTCTCTCACGCATATTAGGGTATTTGGATGGGATTCATATGCTCATGTTCTGAATGAAAATAAGAGTAAGATAGATATAAATGATGAAAATTGTATCTTTATAGGGTATAAAGATGGTATGAAATGTTATAAGCTTTGGAACCTGGGAAATAAAAGGGTAGTGTACAATCGAGATGTGTTATTTAGAGGAATCAAAGATGTTGTCAAATAGGAAGTCCTACCAAAGGAGGAAGAACCATAGAGAATAGAGTTTGAATTGAAGGATAATGAATTAGACTCTACAGAAGAATATGAATAATAAGAAGAAGATCCTCATACTCTAGTATTGAGGAGAATGATTCGGAAAAGAAGGAAACTAGAAAGGTGCACTCCACCTTATTTCTATTCAAATTC
Organism: Picea engelmannii; assembly: GCA_009831015.1. Classification (NCBI taxonomy): domain Eukaryota; kingdom Viridiplantae; phylum Streptophyta; class Pinopsida; order Pinales; family Pinaceae; genus Picea; species Picea engelmannii. Next base: position 515,899 of record ML778011.1, read on the forward strand.
ATATTTGTCTATTACTAATGATTATCCTAGAACTTTTAGGGAGGCAGTTGATTCAAAGGATGGAAAACTCTGGAAAAAGGAAATTATTGAAGAAATGGTAGCCTTGGACAAGAATGAGGCTTGGGGTCTAGTGGAATTTCCTACTGGAATAAATCTCATTGGAAACAAATGGGTGTTTAAGAAGAAGTTGAATGCAGAAGGAAAAGTGGAGAAATACAAAGCTCGGTTAGTAGAAAAAGTTTATTCCTAGGTAGAGAGAATTGACTTTGGTGAATTTTTTTCTCATGTTGGCAAGTTAAGTTCTATTAGATTTATTTTATCCATTGTTGCTAATTTTTATTTTGAAGTAGAACAGGTGGATGTGAAGACAAAATTCCTACATGGGAATCTAGAGGAAGAAATCTGCATGAAGCAAACCGAAGGATTTGTTGTGAATATAAATAAAGAGCTAGTATGCAGGTTGAAAACTTCCATGTATGGGTTAAAATAATCACTAAATATGTGGTATGAAAAATTTGATAATTGTATATTGGAACTTGGATTCACAAGGAACAAAGCGGATCATTGTGTGTTTTTCAAATTAATCAGTGATCATCTCATTTATTTGGTGTTTTATGTGAATGATATGTTGTTGACAGGAAACAACATGGAGATTATTTGGGATGTGAAAACTCAGTTGTCCTCTAAATTTGACATGAAGGATCTTGGTGTTGCAAATGTTTACCCACGATTCGTATAGATAGGTATACATAGAAGATGAGGACTTCAAGGCGGTGTTTCAACAACTACATGGCCAAATTCATATAGAAGAAGGTGATTAAAAGACCAAGTATTATTTCTAGAATGTGTTACTCTAAAATCTTGACAAGCTTTGTGTCCCTAAATATGAACAACTACAACTTATCAGAGAAGTTCACACCTACAAGCTTACAGGACATTTTGGTGTTGGGAATACAATTTCCAACTTACAGAGGTATGTGTACTAACCCAAAATGCAAGAATATGTAGCATGGTATTTTAGAGGATGTATACTTTTTTGTACCAACAAACCAAGTAATCGGAAGAAAGGTCTATATTATCCCTTACATGCACCCACTCGACCTTAGGAAAGTATTTCCATGGATTTTGTGGGAGGTTTTCCAACAACCATCAAGACGATATGTTTGTGGTAGTTCATTGGTTCAAGATGATGTGCACAATTATGTTTTGTAAAAAGACTATCAAAGGACAAGAAACATAAAAAATGTTCTTTGAACAATTTTGGGTGCACTCTAGGATACCAAGGAGCACCATCTCAGATAGGGAAACCATATTTCTTAGTACATGTTGGAATATAATGTGGGATAAGATGACTACTAAGTTGAATAGATATGCAATGTTCCATCCATAGATAGATGGGAAGTCATAAGTAGTCAATAGGTCTTTGGTGTAACTTTTCATGGGCTACAATCCAAAGCATTCGAAGACCTAGAATGAAAATATAATTTACATACAACATTCTTATAATAGAGCAGTCCACACTTCTACTGGTAAGTTACCTTTTGAAACTTCATTTGGATAGTTTACACCTTCACCCTTGGATGTTGTATATGGCTAGAAAGGAAGGGTGAGGGAGGAACTCACAGGAGATGCATTCAGGGAAGAAAAATTTGTTGAGAAGATTAGGAAAGTCCATTTTCAAGTAAAAGAGATGTTGAAGAAGTCACATAAAAAATACAAGGCCACACATGATCAAGATAAAACAAAGAAGTCATTGAAAGTGGGAGACAAAGTTTTGTTATAGTTGAACAAGCAAAGACTATAGATTCCCAGTAAGAAGATCAAGGATCTTTGGTATGGACCTTTTGAGATACTGGAGAAGGTGGTAGATAACAACTACAAAATCAGTCCACCCCCATACATGAATATTTACTCAGTAGTGAATGTGGATAATAATATGAAAATCTATGAATCTTTGATGTTGGACTAGGAGGAGGAGTTTGTCCTACCATCCATAGAGGACCTAGCCCCAAATGATGAGGAAGAGTTGGCATAGGACATCGTTTTGCAAGAGAGGTCCAAAACTACAAGATAGGGGCAACACAACCTTTGGTAGATTCAGTTCAAAGGACAACTTCTAGGAAAAGCAAAGTGGCACTCTAGGGAGAAGAGGAAAATTTTCCTCACCTCATTTAGTAAATATTTTGTGTACGAAGAGACACCCTAACTGGGTAGGTATGATCTGTATTGGATGATATATTATTTTTCATCTATGTCGATACTCACAGAGTGGAAAAATATTGAGGAATCAACTTGTAGGGTCATTATAATCATGGGTCCCAACGTGGAAAATTGGGGTTTGAAACCTTCAAAGGCCATTTTGATGCATCAAATGGAATTTTTTGGTGTCACATATGAAAAATGGATTATTGTTGAAGGTGTCTCAACTTCTATTGCCTCAATCAAAGGATCTGGGAGAAATTTTTCATTATCTCGTTCCTGTTAGTGCGATGGATCCTCGAGGAAAAACTTGATAGGATGTCCTAGTCCATTATATATTTTTCCATCCACCATGGGAGGTTTTGGGGCTAATGAGAGTGGTCTTCCCCAAGAAAAATTAGTTCAATACCCAACTCTTTATACCCTGACCTCATCGGAGACATGCACTGAGAAACAAGAAAGAGAAGATTTCTCTAGTACCAGTAATCTAGATTGTATAGATAATGAAATGAGAGGTAGGAATATGAATGGAAACACACACACATAAATATTGTAGAGGGAATAGTAATATAGTGAGAACCAAATTCTATCAATAAATGAAGCAAGAAAACATTGTGAAATGCAAAGTAATACAAACTAGAAAGAATGGTGGTAGCTTATCTCTCAAGAGAGAGGTGTTGGTTACACTCATTCACAAAAACCAAAACCCTAGGAGATGAAGTGGCGAAAAGGAATGTGGGGCCTAAGGATTCTAGTTGATACTCCAACTTCATGAGGCCACAACTTCCACACACAAACTCCATTTTGGGCACCCAATATCCCATTGGAAAGATATCGTTAAGAAGAAAACTTTCAGTAAAGGATTAAGGATCCCATGGAATCCCTAATCTGTAGAAGGGATGAAAATCACTATTAAGGACCTCAAAAATGCGACGAAAGTTCAAGGCTTGAAAAACTAGAGAAAATATGCTAAGATGGGAAACTTTTATGAGTCAATGGAAGAGGTGGGTGACCACTAATATCTACCTGAATCTTTTTCACACAAAATACTTGAGGTCTATAGCCTATCCCAATGATTGGATGACAAGTGTCCATTTTGGTTTCTTCAACATTATTATATCAACATCCACTAAGACTTATATATTTGTAATTGAATTAATGTATAAGGGTTATTCTACCCAATTAAGCTCTGACACTCTTCTTATGTTCTCAAGTGATCTGTGTACATCTACAACACTTTATTAATATTTTATTATAAAGTTGTGACACATATGAGTTGCTCTATGAGTTGCTCTATTATAAGGTTGTGACATGCATGACTTACGGTATTATCTTGTAATCTTTGTTTCTCTCCTAATATGTATTTTTTTTCAATCACATTGAGGCATAACACTTTAGCCAATTAATACACAAATACACAAATTCTTGTGTAATATTTTATCAAAATTGTTGACGATAAAAAATTTCGGATGAGATTTTAGTACCTCATGATCTTCACCTCTCATTGGATAAACCACTACATTTTTAGAAAATTAATTTATAGTATTTTTGGATCTAGTTTATTATTTTTTTCCTTTAAATTTGATTGTTATCTTTTATATATATATTTAATTAATTTATTAATTATTAAAATAATTTTTTTTAAAACAAAATTTTATAGACTAAATAATATCCACAGATAAATTTGACTGACTTTTTAAAATTAGATGATGACTATATTTTTAATTAATTTATTAATTATTAAAATAATTTTTTTAAAACAAAATTTTATAGACTAAATAATATCCACACATAAATTTGACCTTTTTAAAATTAGATGATGACCTTTTTTTTAAATTAGATGTGTTGTAACACTTTAGCCAATTAATACACAAATACACAGATTCTTGTGTAATATTTTATCAAAATTGTTGACGATAAAAAATTTCGGATGAGATTTTAGTACCTCATGATCTTCACCTCTCATTGGATAAACCACTACATTTTTAGAAAATTAATTTATAGTATTTTCGGATCTAGTTTATTATTTTTTTTCCTTTAAATTTGATTGTTATCTTTTATATATATATATATTTAATTAATTTATTAATTATTTAAATAATTTTTTTTAAAACAAAATTTTATAGATTAAATAATATCTACAGATAAATTTGACGACTGACTTTTTAAAATTAGATGATTACTATATTTTTAATTAATTTATTAATTATTAAAATAATTTTTTTAAAACAAAATTTTATAGACTAAATAATATCCACACATAAATTCGACCTTTTTAAAATTAGATGATGACCTTTTTTAAAATTAGATGTGTTGTATTGAAAAAGATATTATTAGTTTTCTTTTTTATATTCATATGTTAAAAAAAATTTGTATTTTTAATTAATTTATTAATTATTAAAATATTATTTTTTAAAATAAAATTCTATTCACACAATTTTGATTTTTAGTTATATTTTTAAATATTTTATTAATTATTAAAATATTATTTTTTTAAATAAAATTTTATTCACACAATTTTGATTTTTTTTTTTAAATTAGATGTGTTGTATTAAAAAATATATTACTATTAATTTTTTTAATATTCATATGCAAAAGAGAAATTGTAACGACATAAAAGTTTAGATACATATTTTTTTAACTTCAGTTTAATTTTTTAAATTTTTTTAAGTAGAGTAAATTTAAGTTATTATAATATAAATTTGAAAAAAAAACATTTTCTAATTATAGAAATAAAGCAGAGTCATTAATTATAATAATAAAAAAATACATTTAAGTTATCATAATATAAATTTAAAAAAAAAAAAAGTCAAATTCTAATTAATAATAATACATTTAAGTTATCATATTATAAATTTAAAAAAAGAATCATTTTCTAATTAATAAAAATACATTTAAGTTATCATAATATAAATTAAAAAAAATAAAAATCATTTTCTAATTAATAAAATTATTTAATGAGATTATAGTTTATTATAAAATAAAATTTTAAATATAAATTTGAAAACAAATTTTTTGTTTTAATTAATTATTATTATTTATTATAAAAAAAAATTAAATAAAATTTTCTATGAAAATATTAACTCCAGTTACAAAAAGATATACAAATTAACAAGAAAAACCAAAATAAATCATGATTGCATGTCTTCCTAAAGTGATTACAAAAAGATATACAGATTAACAAGAAAAACCAAAATAAACCATGATTGCATGTTTTTCTAAAGTGAGAAGCTAGCACAAAATTAAACCTAACACTTAAAATGTTTTGATTAATTAAATTTTCATTGTTGATGGGACTAGCCACAGTTTTGTCAATAGACTATCCATCTTCAGGGTATTGAGCATGGGTTAAAATGATGAAAAGAGATCATGTTAAATACTGGAAGTGTGGGGAAACCTCTAAGATTTTAGTAAAATTATTTAATAAAATTCATTCTTTGTTTAAGTTTTTTAGGGTTTCTATTTTGGTTATTTTAGGTTTAGGGTTTATTCTAAATTATTATTATTTTAATGTTTTAATCTTGATTTTATTTAACTATGTTTTAGGTATTAAATTAATTAAGGGGTAGGGTTAATTAATAGGTATAATGTAAATTATTAATTTTTTAAGTGTTATGTTATTAAGGTTCAGGTATATTCTAAATATTTATTAAACTAAAGTTGTAAATTTTTAATTTTAATCAAATTATGTTCATAAGTTCTAGGTATTAAGTTATTTAAAAAGTCATATTAAGTTATCTTAAATTATATTATTCTTAATATTTAATGTTATAAATATGAGCTTAATATTCTTTAATAAGATAGTTTATTTAATAAGTGTTTTTATTCCAGTGTGATTTATAATTAGGTTGGGTTATTAATGAATAAATTAATTAATAGTATTTAGATTGTATAAATCATTATCAATAATTATTGTTGTTTCTATGGATCAAAGGGAACCCATTTTCGCTTAGTTCTAACCCTTTACAGTGAGTGCATACACCATGGTTTTGTAATGATGAATCAAAGGGAACCCGTTTTCGCTTAAATCTAACCCTTTACAGTGAGTGCATACACCATGGTTTTGTAATGATGTCTTACTATGATATTCGTTCTTCTCAAATTTCAATATATGCCCTTCAAAATAAACCATTATGATGACAAAAACTTGGCATTCATTTCTCAA
>ML778011.1:522598-547909 GCA_009831015.1 Picea engelmannii
ATATATATATATATATATATATATATATATCAAATTGAGATGATCCTAGTGATTTTTATTTAGATAAAAAAATGTTGGTACAAATATGACGTTATTCATCTCACTTTTCTAATCTTTGAGACATATCTTAAGAGAGTAGATATATGTATTATGTATTATGGAAACAAATTGGTTGTTTGATATGTGTTATTTTCTTTGCAAAACTAAACTTAGGGGGTTTCGGGGTAGGACCCCTGAAATTTGTTCATTTTTTGTGTCTATTTTTACTAGTTTTTCACACCTCATTTTTATCGATGGTTTTCTAATTCCGGTTAAGGGATTAATATTGTTGACTAATCTAGGTCAATGAATTATGTGTTTTCGATACCATGGGATCCTATATATGTATTACATTGTAAACAATGAAGATGATGCAGGAGCATCACCAGCAGGTAGCAAGCGCGTGTGGATGTGGAGGACAACTGGACAAGCGCCAACACATTTCTTGTTGAAATGTTTTGAAGTTTGAAAGTGCCATATAATTAATGGGATAGATAATAGAGGTGTACTTACATTTATGGAGGAGCATTGTAATCAGACCTTGAGTGCTCTTCTCTCATCTGAAGTAGATAGAGGCATTTATGCAAAGTTAATGTAGGTAGATATAATTTAATGCTTAGATTAGATGGTTTAGAGTGAAACAGGGAAACGGGATATAAACACCCTCATTGTATAGTTGTATTATTATTATGAAGATGAGAGCATAGAGAGGAGAGCAGAGAGTTGTGGCTGAAAACACCCATGTACAGAGATTTGAATTAATAGAAAGAGCTTCGATTCAAATTCATGGTGTCGTATTTGTTCTCTGTGTATGTATGTTGAATGTTATGCTCATGGATGTTTACTTTCTGTTATACATTTGCTTTATATGTTGTGTATATGATTTCATGTTTTGTGTTTGAAGTCTGAGAGAAAGTAAGGAATGAGTTTCAATTGTTTCTCTATCTGAGCAAGAATTCCTGCAAGGAGTGCAGTTGAATTGTCCGCAAGGAGTGCATTGACAAAGGGTTCAGAGGTTTGTCCCTGAAAGCTCAGATAGGGTAGCTTTTGTTCTCATTTTCTCATAAGTGCAGTTAGGCATAGGAGTCGTGCAAAGTGTGTGCAGGCTGAGAGTAGTTTCAGGTTTTGTAAGACCTGAAGAAGTGTTGAAGGACTACTGCTGCAGGGAGTACGCAGAGTTGAAGGACTTCAATTCCTTGAAGTAATTGAAGGATTCACCGCAAGGAGTGCGTGTAGGAGTCTTCTTTAAGACTCGGAGTTGGAGAAAGCTTAGGAGGTATAGAGTCTTCGAATTTGTCGAAGAAAACCTCAGAAGAGTTAATGCCTTCAAGTGTTGATAGGAGGCGTCGCAAGTTTATGTTGCAGGTGCTTAAGTTTCATGGAAAAACACTTTGTTTAAGAGTGCAGAAGTTATTAAAGGGAGAAGCAGACGATCGAGATTCTCCATAGAGAATTCATGAAGTCTCGCGAGCCATCAGATTTCACAGAGAAGCAAGGAGGTTACGGTGGACGTTTCTGCAAGCGGAAGCTCGGGAGAGAGAGGGTCATAAATTCACACCAACGAGGACCATTGGATATACTCGCAAAATTCCATTTTGGGGTTTCGTGGGTGGAAGGACCGAATCTTCAACGTTTGCATTCATGAAATTGTGAAATCTGAAACCCCGACACAGCGGAAGATCTCATAGTGGGGCCAGTACTTGGACACATGGAAGGGTCCGAGCAATTCGGTATTTCTGGGTTTGAATGAACGAGGGTAAGCGAAGAGCTTGGTAGATCAAATCCCTAAAACACAAAAGAGAGAACTCTCAGATTTAGGAATTCGAGGTTCGCAGTGACATAAGGTTGGGATCGCGAGTCTAGGACCCCTGATACCCAAAATAGAAAAATTATACGGGCTAGCAGATCGGAAGGAGGTGACAGGTGGAAGAAGCCCACGTCAGCTAAAGAGTTCGTGAAGAAACGTGTGGAAGAATGTGGAGGTTCCTGACAAGGGTTGTGGGACCCGGAGAAAGCATGCAAGTCTTTCAGGATTTCAGGACCGGAAAGTAGAAGAGACATAGAGCTCTTGTATATCGAGCTCCTAGTGTGCGAAATAGCGTTGACCGTTGGATCAAGGGAAAGATCCAGAACCGTTGATTTCTTATGGAGGCGGAACCTTAGCATTCCAACTCTTATCGGAATTCGGCATATCGGTGTTCAGAGGTCTGAAGGCATAGCTGCTTGACCACAAGATTCGTGAAGTCGCAAAGTCAGATCTCCCAAAGTATGAAGGGAGATTTGCCGAGGTTTTATGTGGGTGTAGATTTCTAGAAAGGGAAATAGAAGAGCCAGTTTGAGAGAGCTCTTTGGGCCAGAGGAATAGAGCGATCTTGTGTGCGTGCACTTCTGACCTGTGGGTTGGTAGGGCTGCGTCAGGTGTGGTATTAGAGCCTGATTCTTGTTTGTATATTTCAGGTAGGAAAAGTGAGAAGGAATTTCAGCCATGTCGTCGAGGAGAAGGGACAGACAAACACCTGATCCACCAGAGGATAGGGAAATGCCAGAAGGAAGAGGTAGACAGGTGCCAAATCCAGTCGTGGAAAGAGATATACATGACCTACGTGCCAGAGTCGTGGACATGGAAATAAAGCAGAGGCGCACAACTCATATTGGAGATGTCAGTGAGTCCGAAAGAGAAGTTGAAGCTGGACATGGGGAAGAAGAAGTCACAACAGAAGATGCAACAAATGAACACTTGCTTAGAGTTATTGCAAGAATGGGTGCAAGAGCCAAAATGGACATTCCAGTTTATGAGGGAAACTTGGATGTTGAAGAACTTCTAGACTGGATTAGAGCTCTGGACACATATTTTGACTATGAAGATGTCGAAGAATACAAGAAGGTAAAACATGTTGTCATGAGACTTAAAGGACATGCAACATTGTGGTGGGATGAACTACAAGATGACAGATGTTGCCAAGGTAAGAAGAAAATCAAGAGTTGGGATAGGATGATTGCAAAGATGAAGGCGAAATTCATTCCCAGAGATTACCAAATTAATCTGTTTCGAAGGATGCATAACTTGAGACAGAAGATGATGACAGTGAAGGAGTACACTGAAGATTTCTATAGGCTAAACATCAGGGCAAGTCATTGTGAAAGTAATGATGAAAAGGTTTCCAGTTATATGAATGGCCTGAGGTACGAAATTCAGGATGAGATGAGCATGATGACCATCCAAACGGTGGAATATTCTTATCAAATGGCTCTAAAGGTAGAAGAGAAGTTGAGCCAAAAGCAAGGTCAAAGAGGCCAAGGCAGAAGTCAAGCTAGGGGAAAATCAGTTGTCCAAGATAGAAGTCAAAAGCCTAAGGAAGATTGGAAGAAACCTCAACCTCAGATTGAGAGAGGTGGAAGCTCACAAAAAGGGCAATATGTTGAACAGAGAAGGTAGTATGCTGATCAGAGAGGAGAGTATGTTGATAACAATATTTTTCCTCATACTAGAGGTAGAGGAAGAGGAAGAGGTGGAGTGATAAAATGCTTCACGTGCGGAAAAGTTGGACACGAGTATTATGAATGTCCAAACAAGAAGAAAGAGGAAGGAGAGACTCACATTGCTGAAGCACAAAGGAGAAATGTTGAGGAAGAGGATGTTGAAGGTGGAAGATCATTGATGATGTGAAAAGCTCTTTTAACACCAGAGAAGGAGGTGAAGAGTTCAGTCCAAAGAAACATACTTTTTCGGATTGCGTGCAAAACCAAAGACAGGGTATGCAAAGTCATTGTAGACAGTGGTAGCACGGATAATCTCGTTTCTACAGAGATGGTAGAAAAACTGGAGTTGGAGACGATTGATCATCCAAGCCCATACAGGGTTTCGTGGTTGCAAAAAGGACATTAGGTAAATTTCACTAAGCAATGTTTAGTTGAGTTTAAAATAGGAGGGTATAAAGATAAAATACTCTGTGATGTTAGTCCTATGGATGTTTTTCATATATTGTTGGGTAGACCATGGCAATACGACAGGAATGTGATTAATGACAGGAGAATGAACACATACACCCTAGAGAAAAATGGGAGAACTTACATGTTGTTGTCAATCAAAGATAAAGAAATAAAACCGGAGGTGAGCAACACTATAGTTGTCATGAGTGGGAAGGAACTTCTTATAGAGGTTAAGAAGAAGGAGGAACCGCAATTCATTGTGGTCAGGAAGCCAAAGATTGTTTTAACCAGCACAAGGGTAGATGATTTACCAGAAGAGGTTCAGGAGCTGCTGGAAGAGTTCGTTGACATAATAGTGGACTAACTACCTCGTTCGTTACCACCGATTAGAAGTATAAGTCATCAAATTGATCTCATACCTGGATCTAGTTTTCCAAACAAAGAAACATACAGATTCACACCGCAGGAGAATGAAGAGGTCAAAAAACAAGTTCAGGATTTGTTGGACAAAGGTTTGGTTAGAGAAAGCTTGATTCCGTGTGTTGTTCTGACAATACTCAGTCCGAAGAAAGACGGAGGTTGGAGGATGTGTACTGACTCAAGGGAAATCAACAAGATAACCATCAGGTATAGATTTCCATTGCCAAGGATGGATGATCTGATGGATTGCTTGAGTGGATCAAATTTTTTTTCAAAGATTGATTTGAAGAGTGGTTATCATCAAACTCGCATGAGAGAAGGAGATGAATGGAAGACAACATTCAAAACCAATGAAGGGTTATACGAGTGGCTTGTCATGTTGTTTGGTTTAACAAATGCATCGAGTACTTTCATGAGGTTGATGAATGAAGTCCTGAAGGATTTCATCAGAAATTTTTCCATTGTGTATCTTGATGACATACTAATTTTCAGTAAAAAAAAGGCAGAGCATCTGAAACATTTGGCTACAGTGATGCATAGGTTACAGCAGGAGAAGTTGTTGATAAACATGAATAAATCCTCATTCATGAAGATAGAGCTCATTTATTTGGGGTTTGTTATTTCTGCAAATAAGTTGAGGATGGATCCAGATAAGGTGGAGGTGATTAAGAATTGGCCATCACCAAAGAGTATCTTTGAATTTCGATGTTTTCATGGATTGGCTAGTTTCTACCGAAAGTTCATCAAGAATTTTAGTGGAATTAGTGCACCGATGATGGACACGGTGAAGAAAAGACACAAATCTTTTCACTGGACAGAAGAGGCGGAGAAGAGTTTTAAATTGCTGAAAAGGAAAATTACGGAACAACCAATTTTGGTGTTGCCTGATTTCCAAAAGACATTTCAAGTGAAATGCGATGCAAGTGGATTTGCAATAGGAGCAGTTTTGAGTCAACGAGATAGACCGACAACATACTTCAGTGAGAAGCTGAATGAAGAAAAAGTAAAATACTCCACGTATGACAAGGAGTTCTATGATATTATACAGACATTAGAAGAAATGGAGACATTACCTAATTCCTAAAGAGTTTGTTTTATACAGTGATAATCATGCTTTGCAATTTGTGACTCAACAGGAGAAATTGAATCAAAGACATGTAAAATGGGTTGAATATATGCAAAATTTCACTCTTGTGATTAAACATATTTCTGGTACTGCTAACAAAGTTGATGATGCTTTGAGCAGGAAGTGTTTGTTTTTGCAGGAGTTTAGAGTCAAAACATTGGGTTTTGATGATCTCAGGGGCATGTACAGAGATCATCTAGATTTTAAAGAGGCATATGAAGCAGCTGAGAATCCAATTCTCAAGGATAGAAGCCAATGGGCAGAATACATGATCTTGGAAGGATTACTGTTTAAAGGTAATCAACTTTGTATTCCAAAATGCTCCATGAGGGAGAATTTGCTGAAGGAGAAACATAGTGGAGGATTGGTCAGGCATTTCGATCATGAAAAGATGTTCGCAAAGTTGAATGAGTCATATTTTTGGCCAGGAATGCGAGCAGACGTCAAAATATTTGTGGACAGATGTAGAATTTGTCAACATTCAAAAGGAAAGAGGCAGAATGGAGGCTTTTATCAACCATTACCCATACCTAAGAGGCCGTGGGATGAGGTCAGCATGGACTTCATATTGGGGTTGCCAAAAACACAAAGAGGGTTTGACTCAATATTTGTGGTGGTGGATAGATTTTCCAAAATGGCACATTTCATTCCATGTCAGAAAACCAGTGAAGCAACTCACATTGTGAACCTGTTTTTCAAATAAGTCATTGGACTTCACGGCTTGCTAAGGAGCATAGTTTCGGATCAAGACACTAAGTTTGTAGGACACTTCTGGAGAACCTTATGGAAGAAGCTGGGAACAAACTTGTCGTTTAGTTCAGCTGATCATCCTCAGATGGATGGACAGACAAAAGTCATAAATAGGAGCTTGGGAGACTTGTTGAGGAGTTTGGTGACAGAGCACCACAGTCAGTGGGACAATATTCTGCCACAAGAGGAATTTTCTTATAATGATTCAATCAATAGGAGCACAGGGCAAAGTCCATTTCAGATTGTCTGTGGCATGTAGCCAAGAGGAATTTCTGAGTTGAGAGATTCATAACAGATTGCGACTAGGAGCGCTAGTGAAAAATATTTCATAGAAGCGATGAAGGAGCTTCACAACTAGGTGAAGGAGTGATTGCAACATTCAAACCAAGAATATAAATGCAAGGCAGATCAATGCAGGAGAGAACTTCAGTTTGAAGATGGCGATTTAATCCTTTCACATTTGAGAAAGGAGAGGCTCCTGAGGGGAACATATCATAAACTGAAGATGAAGAAAATTGGACCATGTAAGGTCTTGAAGAAATTTGGGGTGAATGCATATGAGATTGAATTACCCGATGGGATCAGAATTTCTCCGATATTCAATGTCTCGGATTTGTACCATTATAAAGATGAGGAAGCAGAAGTAGGTAATGAATAGCCAGAGGTTCAGTGGACAAAACAAATGCCAGTTGTAGAAAATCCACAGATGGAGCGCATACTAAACAAAAGAGTTAGTAAGAGGACCAGGCAGAAGCAATACCTTGAATACTTGGTCAAGTGGAACGGCCATCCAGTTGAAGATGCCAGCTGGGAGAATAAAGCAGAGATTCAGAAGCATGGACAGACCGTGCGAGATCTCATGGACAGGAGCCCATGAAAATTTTCAAGTGAGGGAGTATGATATAGGAGCATCACCAGCAGGTAGCAAGCGCGCGTGGATGTGGAGGACAGCTGGAAAACTGCCAGAACATTTCTTGTTGAAATGTTTTGAAGTTTGAAAGAGCCATATAATTAATGGGATAGTTAATAGAGGCATACTTACATTTATGGAGGAGCATTGTAATCAGACCTTGAGCGTCTCGCTCTCGACTGAAGTAGATAGAGGCATTTATGCAAAGTTTATGTAGGTACATAGAATTTAATGCTTAGATTAGATGGTTTATAGAGAAAGAAGGAAATGGGATATAGACACCCTCATTGTATAGTTGTATTATTATTGTGAAGATGAGAGCATAGAGAAGAGAGCAGAGAGTTGTGGCTAAAAACACCCATGTACAGAGATTTGAATTAATAGAAAGAGCTTCGATTCAAATTCATGGTGTCGTATTTGTTCTCTGTGTATGCATGTTGAATGTTATGCTCATGGATGTTTACTTTCTGTTATACTTTTGCTTTATATGTTTTGTATATGATTTCATGTTTTGTGTTTGAAGTCTGAAAGAAAGTAAGGAATGAGTTTCAATTGTTTCTCTATTTGAGCAAGAATTCCTGCAAGGAGTGCAGTTGAATTGTCCACATGGAGTGCATTGACAAAGGGTTCAGAGGTTTGTCCCTGAAAGCTCAGATAAGGTAGCTTTTGTTCTCATTTCCTCAGAAGTGCAGTTAGGCACAGGAGCCGTGCAAAGTATGCATAGGCTGAGACTAGTTTCAGGTTTTGTAAGACCTGAAGAAGTGTTGAAGGACTACTGCTACAGAGAGTGCATAGAGTCGAAGGACTTCAATTCCTTGAAGTAATTGAAGGATTCACCACAAGGAGTGCGTGTAGGAGTCTTCTTTAAGACTCGGAGTTGGAGAAATCTCAAGAGGGATAGAGTCTTCGAAGTTGTCGAAGAAAACCTTAGAAGAGTTAGTGCCTTCTAGTGTTGAGAGGAGGTGTCGCAAGTTTATGTTGCAAGTGGTTAAGTTCCGTGGAAAAACAATTTGTTTAAGAGTGCAGAAGTTCTTAAAGGGAGAAGCAGACGATCGAGATTCTCCATAGAGAATTCGTGAAGTCCCGCGAGCCATCAGATTTCATAGAGAAGAAAGGAGGTTATGGTGGACGTTTCTGCAAGTGAAAGCTCAGGAGAGAGAGGGTCGTGTTAATATTATGGTAGCTGCGGGAGGTATTTACCTCTACATGTGAACCTGATGAGAATAAAAGACTTTGGGAAGCAAGAGAAACCCTAATGAATTGACTAATAACCCTAGAAGCCTTGTCGGCTCAAGAATATAATTTATATTAGGCTATTAGCCTCCAAGAAAAGAAGTTGGCTAGAATTAATAATAATATACTAAACAGACACATACCTAGAAGGAGAAGTCAGCCCCAGTAAACTGGCAGGATTACTATAAATACAGGGCACTATTTTTTCATTTGTCACATCTCAGGACTATAGTTTTCCTAGTTGGTATGCATTGCAGTTGCAGTTGGTGTGTAAGTTTGGAGGAGGGTTGCAGGTGCAGCTGCAGTAGCAGCAAGTTTCAATATTTGTCTTGGATATCTCTTGGCTAGGGTTTGGAACATCTGATCAGTCTTTTGTGTTGCGCTATCCTTGGGGAGAGATGCACTGCTTTTTGTTTGGCTATCTAGCCTAGGGTTTGCTTCTGGAGGAATTCTCACGTCAAGGTTAAGGTGCTCGGAGGGAGGCTTCGGCCTGTGGTTGGGTGACTAGGGTATCATCAATGGTAAAACGAGCACACCATAATCTATATTCTAACAAGTTATGGGCCCACACCCCTTCAGTCAACCTAAAATGTTGGAAGGAAACATAGCCGTTAGACATTGAGCTCGTTGAGGAACTACCGCTAGGGTTACTAACAGGAGCAATTTCCAAAAGCACTGCAGCTAGGGTTACTAACAGGAGCAATTTCCAAAAGCACTGCAGCTAGGGTTACTAGCAGAAGCAGTTGCAGAAACCCTAAACCTCTTGTCGAGGCACCTTAAGTGACGATATTGACCTAATATTTGGATAGATCAGTGCGCCCTAGCCCAGCGCATCTCCTGGTACTCTCAGAAGGTCAAGACGTGAAGTTTGGATTTCTGGTCAAATCTAGGGTTTGACCAAGTCAAGCAAGCCATGACGAACTCTATGAAGTCTGAGAACAAGCTAGATGGAGCCTCTAACTTCAGAGCATGGAAGACAAGGATTGACCTCATCCTTTCTAAGAATAAAGTGTTGGATATTGTGAAAGGAAAGATCATGAATCCAGAGTTTAAAGAAGGAGAAGAGAAGGAACTGTGGAACGTTGTAGCTATGGAGAAGTTCAAAGACGTTGACATCAATGCCATGAATATCATAGTGGATTCCATAAAATACCACTTGTTACCCTACATCTCCCATCTTGACTCATCGAAGAAGATGTACGATGCCCTAACAAATCTCTTCATAGTCAGAAACATTGGACAAGTTATGAGTCTGAAGAATGAGCTCCATGACATGAAGATGAATGATGACGATAGCATAACATCATACTTTGTAAGGATATCCCAGCTAAGAGATCAACTACAAGCTATTGAAGAGATCATTTCAAAAAAGGAATTGGTGAACATAGTACTCAATGGTCTTCCCAAGACATGGGATGCATTTGTCGCAAGCATGAACACAAGGAAGGAGTACTTGACATTTGAAGAACTCTGGACTTGTTGTGCTCAAGAAGAATCAAGGATCAATGAAAAAGAGAAATCTCAAAAGAAGTACGATGATCAAGCCTTCACAGCAAGATTCAAGAACTTCAGAAACAAAAAGAAGCTCGGTTCAAGGAAGAAGCCAAATCAAGAGAAATACATCTCAGAAATACAATGCTTCAACTGTCAGAAGTACGGTCACTACAGAAATCAATGTCCCAAGCTAAAGAAAAGGAAGGAGAAACATGAAGCATCGATTTCCGAAGAAAAGGAACTGACAAAGAAGACTAAGCAGGATGGAAGAGACTTCTTCTACTAAAAGGTAACAACACTCTTCTTATTTCTTGTACATATCTTTCTTGCATCATCTCTGTACATATATTGTATATCTATCTCTTGGAAGATAATGTGTTCCAGGAAGGACTATACCTATGAAAGAACAAACAAAGATGAAAAGAGTTATCATTAGATATTACACATGAAAAGAATGAAATATATCATGTGAAAGCTATTACAAGATAAGCCAAAATCAGAATCAATCCTGAAGAGACTTAGAAGTCAGACATCAAGAGAAATTGGAGAGAGACTTATGACGACAACTAAGATGGAAGCATGGACTCTATTAGACAAGAGAGCCAATTATATATTGCAGAAGACAATAAGGATGCAGATGGAAGCATGGACTCTATTATATATAAGACAATAAGGATGGAGATGGAAGCATGGACTCAGTCAGACAAAGGAAGCAGATTATATGCACTCTTACATGAAGCAAGGATTAGGAGGGAGCTAATCCTATGATCCATTGAAGATGATGAAATATATATATATATATATATATCCATGGTAGCAGCCATGCAAAGATGGTACGTGTTCAGCTCAACCGCAGAAGAAGACCTTTTCAAAGAGAAGCCTTAAATTATTCTTGGTTGTCCATCTAGATCCGTGAACTGATGATGAAGGTA
Organism: Picea engelmannii; assembly: GCA_009831015.1. Classification (NCBI taxonomy): domain Eukaryota; kingdom Viridiplantae; phylum Streptophyta; class Pinopsida; order Pinales; family Pinaceae; genus Picea; species Picea engelmannii. Next base: position 533,433 of record ML778011.1, read on the forward strand.
AGAAGTGGAATCTCTAGGGCATGGAATATATAAGAAACTCCATGGACCCAAAAGTAAAAGAAAAACATGAAGAGGAACAAAAGGATTCCAGAACAACCAATCATTCTATCAAGAATCACAAGATTACCAGCCTAATATGAACTCACTAAAAGCAATCAAGCAGAAGAACTGAAAGTTGTGATAAAGAACAATGTACAGAAGACTTATGAATGAAAGCATTACGAGATCCAAAACTAGAGGCTCTCTCATATGGAGGGAGAAGATTATGATGATTGATTGTTCCAGTACACCAGACTTATCTCTATATAAGTCATTATATTATCTGCAACATCCATAAGTCAGAATTCTACATCAGATGAATGCAAAGAATGTTCCCCAGAAGAAATTGAGTAAAGAGCACATGTAGACCAATTTCAAGACTTTGAGACATACCAGGAAGAGACTCATGTATGTAGACAAGAAGAAGACAACTTGGTGGAGAACCTCCAGTGCACAACAGAAGCGTGGTGAATATTTTCTATAACATCAAGATGACTACTCAGAAGATCAGATCTCGTGATAATAGAAGAAGTACCACATGAATATGTTCCAGTTCTCCAACCATGATATACTCTACTGTTCAGATCTACATGAAGCCTTCAAAGTATTCCATACTATAGTACAAGCATTACATTATGCATGATGAAGTCCAGAAAGGAGAAAGTGATTCTCCAATACATATCTCCACATATGAGCAGATAAGCATACATTTTGGTAAAAGCCCATATTCAAGATGAAAGAACTTGCATGCTCAAGATAGAGCTAGTGGAAATAACTCTATTAACTGGAAGGGAAGACTCTCCAAACTAGAAGAAGGTACAAAAACATTTATTTTTGTGATTGAAATAACTTTCCAGTTAGGAGGGAGCATTTATCTTTGTAAAAGTTCAGATTGGACAGATGCTTTCCTGTTCGAAAAGTGGATTGAGATTTCTGACGGACAGTGGCTTCCCATTGTAGTTAACATGGGAGGCAGACTGATTGTTGATGTATCATAGACAACGACTTCTCATTATGGGGAGTGGTCTAGGACAATCATTCTTCTTGGCAGTCACTCTATGTAGTGATCAAGTAGAATGGTCTGCCTCGCCGGGTAGTCATTCTTTCAAAGTTCACAGTTGTGAGTAGTTTCGAAGAATCGTCCATTTGGAGGTTGATGCAAGAAAGACATTCCTTGAGGGCAGACTCATTCTTTCCAGGATACACTTTGTTTAGTGTCAGAGGAATGGCCCAGGGTGGGGAATGGTCTGGACAGTTACTCCTCGAGGGCAGACTCATTCTCTCTAGGTTACACCTTATTTGGTGTCGGAGGAATGACCCAGGGTGGGGAGTAGTCTAGGCTCAACAATCAGGGACAATTATTCCTCGAGGGCAGACTCATTCTCTCTAGGCTAAATTTTGTTTAGTGTCGGAAGAATGGCCCAGGGTGGGGAATATTCCAGGACAGTCATTCCTTAGGGTAGACTCATTCCCTCCATGTTACACTTTGTTTAGTGTCGGAGGAATGGCCCAGGGTAAGGAATGGTCCAAGCATTTCTCGAGGGCAGACTCATTTTCTTCAGTTTACACTTTGTTTAGTTTCGGAAGAATGGCCCAGGGTGGGAAATGGTCCAGGTTCAGAAATAAGAAACAATCCTTCTTCCTTGGTTGAGAAGAATGGGGCAGATAGCCTATTATTGATATTCTATGTTGAGGGAAGACATTCTTTCAGAACTCACAGATGTGAGTGAAATATTTTCCCAAATGATTATTATTGATGTTATATATTGAGGGTAGACATTCTTTCAGATCTCACAGACGTGAGTGAAAGATTGGCCCAGATGATCATTTTTGATATTCTATACTGAGGGCAGAGACTCTTTCAGATCTCATAGATGTGAGTGAAAGATTGGCCCAGTTGATTCAGTTTTTATGATAACATTGTTTCTATGCAGATGAAGACTACTGTGGTGGAAAAAATTCTTTCAGATCTCACAAATGTGAGTGAAAGATTGGCCCAGATGATACAATTTTTATCATAACATTGTTTCTATGCAGGATGCTATCAGATGTTTGTTATGAAAACTATATGACAGTAGATGAGGACTACTGTGGTGAATGTGTTTCACTGCTCGCAACTATACGTTATTGATCAAGTACTTGTGTGTTACTTGATGTGGTAGCTAACCACTGGATTGTAGTTGTGTACTACTATGAATAGACACAGGTGTGTTCTATCCTTGTTCTAATTGCCTTGAAGACTATCAACAGTTTATTGGAGATGATGATCATTCATATGAATGATGAACATAGACTTTCCAAACGGAAAACAGTTCAGAGCTTTTTACTCCTTTTGTATCACTCTATGGTCAGAGTGACTTATCCAGCATCATATTACTCAGATGAAGTATGGTTTCGAGAGATGATGTAGCTGATAGTGATGGTGATGCTCATGATCTAGTCATGAATTAGTCTAGATGACTATATTGATGCTACCGGGTAAATGGTATGTTTTGTGCTCAAGTCCATTACCTGTAAATACCTCTCTAGTTAGGAGGGAGTGTTAATATTATGGTAGCTGCGGAGGTATTTACCTCTACATGTGAACATGATGAGAATAGAAGACTCCAGGAAGCAAGAGGAACCCTAATGAATTGGCTAATAACCCTAGAAGCCTTGTCGTCTCAAGAATATAATTTATATTAGGCTATTAGCCTCCAAGAAAAGAAGTCGGCCAGAATTAATAATAATATATTGAACAGAAACATACCCAGAAGGATAAGTCGGCCCCAGTAAACTGGAAAAATTACTATAAATACAAGGCACCAATTTTTCATTTGTCACATCTCAGGACTGCATTTTTCCCAGTTGGTGCGCACTTCAGTTGCAGTTGGTGCACAGGTTTGGAGGAGGGTTGTAGGTGCAGCTGCAGTAGCAGCAAGTTTCAATATTTGGCTTCAATATCTCTTGGCTAGGGTTTGGAACATCTGATCAATCTTTTGTGTTGCACTATCCTTGGGGAGAGATGTGCTGCTCTTTGTTTGGATATCTAGCCTAGGGTTTGCTTCTAGAGGAATTCTCAGGTCAAGGTTAAGGTGCTCGGAGGGAGGCTTCGGCCTGTGGTTGGGTGATGAGGGTATCGTCAATGGTAAAACAATCACACCATCATCTATATTCTAATAGGTTGTAGATTCATGCCAACGAGGACCGTTGGATCTACTCACGAAATTCCATTTCGGGGTTTCGTGGGTGGAAGGACCAAATCTTCGACGTTTGGATTCGTGAAATCGTGAAATCTGAAACCCCGACACAGCGGAAGATTTCATAGTGGGGCCAGTACTTGGACACGTGGCAGGGTCCGAGCAATTCTGTATTTCAGGGTTTGAATGAATGAGAGTAAGCCAAGAGTTTGGCGGATCAAATCCCCGAAACGTAAAAGAGAGAACTCTAGGATTCAGGAATTCGGGGTTCGCGGTGATATAAGGTTTGGATCGCGAGTCTAGGACCCCCGATACCCAAAATAGAGAAATTACAAGGGCTAGCAGATCGCGAGGAGGCGACAGGTGGCAGAAGACCATGTCAACTGGCGAGTTGGTGAAGAGACGCGTGGAAGAACGTGGAGGTTCACGACAAGGGTTACGGGACCCAGAGCAGGCATGCAAATCTTTCAGGATTTTGGGACCAGAAAGTAGAAGAGACATAGAGCTCTTGTATATTGAGCTCTCGGTGCACGAAATAGCGTTTACCGTTGGATCAAGGGAAAGCTCCAGAACCGTTGATTTCTTAAGGAGGCAGAACCTTAGCATTCCAGTGTTTATTGGAACTTGGCATATTGGTGTTCAGAGGTCTGAAGGCACAGCTGCTTTACCACAATATTTACGAAGTCGCAAAGTCAGATATCCCGAAGTACGAAGGGATATTCGCCAAGGTTTTTTGTTGGTGTAGATTTCCCGAAAGGGAAATAGAAGAGCCAGTTCGAGAGAGCTCTTCGAGACAGAGGAATAGAGCGATCATGTGTGCATGGACTTCCGACCTATGGGTTGGTAGGGTTGCGTCAGAAGACATGATCAATAGAAGATTATAAGTGCAACGCTAAACATGTTGTTGGTTTTCTTGGTTTGGATTTCCAAGGTAAAATATATGTGTAATGTGTGTGTGTGTTCCATTGTATCTTTTATATTGTTATTAAGAATGTGTTTGTATTAATTAATTAGACAAGGTTAAAATCTACATGTGGTATCAGATCAATTATTGGCTTTAGAGGGACGCTTATGTGGTTAGGGGTTTTGGCTAAGGTTTGTGGTAAACGTTGTTACAGTGGGAGCTCTATAGTATCCATTCTTCATGTGAAAATAAATTGAAATTAGTTTGAAAATAGAGATCAGGAGATTTAATGGGAAAAATTTTGAGCTATAAAAGCTCAAGATGAAATTTTTTTGGTGGACAAAGATCAATGGATCATTGTGGATACAGGTACTACAAGTGTAGGAATGTCATAAAAATAATTGGAAAAGTTGGATCAGAAGGTTTAGATAAAAATCTAGTTGTGTCTCTTAGATTCAATATAATTAAATGTCTGAGGGGAAGATACGACAAAGGAATCATGGGATAAGTTAGGGGATTTGTATCAGTCAAACAACCTGGTAAACAAATTGTTCCTATGGAAGAATTTGTATAACCTCCGGATGAAAAACGAAGACTCGGTGAAAGATAATCTAGACACCTTCAATATTGTGCTAATTCAACTATTTTTTGTTGATATTAAGATTTCCAATGAAGATAAGTGTATGAGTTTATTGTGATATTTATGAGACTCATGGGATAGTCTAGTTGTGGCCACAGGTAGTAATACAACTACATGAAGTTTTGATGATGTGGTCTCATCCTTGTTTTCGAATGAGATGATGAAGAATAACATGGAAGGACATAGCACAGATGCATTATTTGAAAAAGGAAAGAAGATGCTCCTTGGAAAGAAATAGATCTAAATCCTCAAGTGGGAGATCCAAATATAAGGTTATATCTAAATCTCCTTGAAATTTTGTAAAGGTGTGCTAGAGATGTGGAAAATAAGGAAACTACAAGAAACAATGTAGATTCAAAAATGTTGGGACAAGGAAGGGATCTTAAGATGCTCCTTCTACAAAAGGAAAATCCTCCATAGAATAAGGAGGGGATGTGTACTTGGATTCTTCAAGCACACATGTATATCATGAGGCATGGTTGGTTGACTTAGGGACATCCTTTCATATTCCCCCCCATAGGGAGTGGTTCTATGAATATGAAATGTATGATGGAGGTAACGTTTTCCTAGGTGATGACTTAATAACCAAAATCACAGGACAAGGAAAAATCAAGTGGAATCTCATTAATGGAAGGACTAGAACACTCTGTAGTGTTATCCACATCCTAGGATTGGACATAAATTTTATTTTTGTAAGAAAAATGGATGATGCAGGGGTAAAAATGGTGTTTGAGAAATTTAAACCTGTAGGATGGCTCAAGGAAAAAGATGTTGTTGAAGGGAGTTTGGTTTGGAAATTTATAAAAAATATAGGCAATCACTATTAGTGATAGGCATAATAGTTCCATTTTTCCTGATATTGGAATCAAAGAATAAAAAACTCCTACAGTCTCTAGAGAAAAGACTATATTATGGAATCAAAGACTAGGGCATATGGAAGAAAAGGGATTTCGACTACTAAACAGTAAAGGTATGGTTGAAGTATGGAAAATCTCTCTCTCTCTCTCTCTCTCTCTCTCTCTCTCTCTCTCTCTCTCTCTCTCTCTCTATTTTTATTTCTATGAACATTGTGTATATGGGAAGAATAATCGAGTGAGATTCCCCTCTGGTCCATCGAGGCCAGAGGGAATTTTACAACCAATGCATAGTGATGTGTTTGGACCCGTTTCAATTACATCACTAGGAAAGTATGTGTACTATGTCTCATTTATAGATGACTTCTAGAGAAATACATGGATATATGGATGTATTTCCTCTCGAAGAAATCTGAACTCTTTGAGATGTTTAAAGAGTTTAAGTGTCTTATGGAAAATCAAACAGAGAATTGAATTTAGGTGCTAAGTGTAAATTTTAATGACAAAAATCAGCAAGATAATATCTTGTCATACACTTAGCAACCTAGAGATAAATCTCTTGCACGAACTCTGAAATGTCTAAAACTCACATTCATAAATTACCATAAACAAAAATACACATTGCTAAGTAATTATGCAGCAGAAATAAACACAATAAAAAACATTCAGTCAGCCATGAATAACTTAGAAATTTAGGCAAATGTCAGGGAAAACCCCAATATGGGGAAACCCAATGAGAGAGAGAGAGATATTCTATTATTCAACTTCAGGAAAGTACATAACAACAACAATAACATTTTTCCATCCAAGAGAAAAACCACTTACAACTCAAAATCTGTCCCACCAAAATCTATCTTGAAATCTGTGCAACAGTTTGTACAACTACACAGATTTGCTGAAAACTACACCTTGTAAAATGTGCCCAGAATAGGTTGTTGTACCCTCTTCCTGTAAGGCCGACCTCCTTAAAAAAACTTAGAAAATCTATGTCAAAAAATGCGCAGCAAGCTTCCTTGATTTTTGTGCCCAAGTTTGATGTTGTATGAGTTGTACGAATCCGTACAGTAAGGCATGTACCAACAAAAACACAACAACACACCAAAACAAAAATCCCTCCTTGGGAATTTTTCCCTAGCTTTCTTGGAAAAAGTTCCCTCCTTGTTGCCCTCTTTCCTCACTTTAGCTTACTAAGAAATCTCTCAAGCTCCTTCTCTCAATGTGTCTTGCACAATACCCAATGCATTCTTTTATAAATCCAAAAATGAAATTTTCCCTCCAAAGTGTCTTTTCACCTTCCCCAACCCTAAATCCAAAGGCCAAGATCTAATATTTCCTTTACAAGATCGAAGGCAATGATTTATTCCCTCCAAAATAAATCACTTAAAATATAAAAGTACATTTCACTTTATTACATAAGTGCACTTTATGAAATAAAGTCACTTTCAAATTAGAAGGTACACTTTATTAAAAAGTCACCTTAATAAATAACCACTTTACAACTTTATAAAAACCCATTACAAAGTTAAGTGCCTAGTAGTGTCAAGAGAAGGTAACATCCACATACAAGAAAAAACATGTACAGTACCTCCCAAGCTAAAAATACAACACTCCCTCTTAGCGAGGGATGTACTCACTACTATCTCCATCATCTGGTCCAATCACACTATGCTCAGTAGGAGCTCCCTCTGAACCTAGAGCCATCCTCAACACCTGCATAGAACTCAAACTAGAAGATATTCTCCTGACAACTACCTGAAACCCTGATCGCCTTGGAGAATCCACTCCATCCTGAGCAATGGATCGACCACACCAACTGTGCCTTTTGTCGGTGCTCAGAAGAGACTTTCTCTCTTCTCTGAGAATGCAATACTGAATCCTTGGTCCCACCGTAGTCTCATGAGCCTCCTCATGCTCCTCATCCGACGTTGAATCATACACTGAATGTTGTCCTCGCAACATATACAACCTGTCGACCCAATCACCAATCAGTTGTAGTTCCACTGGGTCTGCTCCCTCCCTATAGATAAATACATGTTCCCTCTTGAACAATCTGCAATATCCTACATCCTCCAAGGCTGATACTAAGAGAAATTTAATCAAGCCTGGAACAAAGAGAACTCCATCAAGTTCTGGGAATCCTCATACTCGAGTTGGAATCTAACCCTTCGAACTCCATGTAAAACTCGTGCCATACCACCTTGATTTACCACCTATTAGTGACGACATGTCTCTATGATAATTAGAAATACTCACCAGATTCTCGTCAAGTGGAAAGAGGCTCCACTATCCACAACCCATCTTATATCACCTCCAAATCCTCCACTACTGAAACTCGAAGCTAGGGTAACCAAAGAAAATTCCACATCGTACTTGGAAGCAAAGTCCTCCATGGCTGTTGTACTAGTTTTCTCAGGATCCTCTGGTTCCTTCTTCTTATTCGTCCTCTCAAGACAATGAGAATCAAGGGGCCCCAACTAGTTACAACAATAACATATGACTTTGCTCAAGTCCCTCCCAGAACTTCCTTTCTTCTTTCTCTTTGAAGTAAGAGTAACATTCTCATCAGCTCCATCTATCTTTTGTCGACTGCTTTGAGATCCTTACTGGATCTCCTCCTGAGTGAAATCATCCCACAGTGCAACACTAAACATGTTGTTTGTTTTCCTAGTTTGGGTTTCCAAGGTAAAAATATATGTGTAATGTGTGTGTGTTCCATTGTATCTTTTATATTTTTATTAAGAATATGTTTGTATTAATTAATTAGACAAGGTTAAAATCTACATGTGGTATAAGATCAATTATTGGCTTCAAAGGGATGCTTATGCAGTCAGGGGTTTTGGCTAAGGTTTGTGGTAAAACTTGTTACAGTAGGAGATCTATAGTATCTATTTTTCATGTGAAAAAAAATTTAAATCAGTTTGAAAATAGAGATCATGAAATTTAATGGGAAAATTTTTGAGCTATGGAAGCTCAAGATGAAATATTTTTTGGTGGACAAAGAACAATGGATCCTTGTGGATCCAGGTACTGCAAGTGTAGGAATGTCACAAAAATAATTGGAAAAGTTGGATCGGAAGGTTTAGAGCAAAATCTAGTTGTGTCTCTTAGATTCAATATAATTAAATATCCAAGGGGAAGATACAACCAAGGAATCATGGGATAAGTTAGGGTATTTGTATCAGTCAAACACCCTCGTAAAAAAATTGTTCATATGGAATAATTTGTATAACCTGAGGATGAAAAATGAAGACTCAATGACAAAGAATCTATACACCTTCAATATTGTGGTAATTCAACTATTTTTTGTTGATATTAAGATTTCCAATGAAGATAAGTGTATCAGTTTATTTTGATATTTACGAGACTCATGGGATAGTTCAATTGTGCCCATAGTTAGTAACACAACTACATTAAGTTTTGATGTTGTGGTCTCATCCTTTTTTTCGAAGGAGATGATGCCAAAGAACATGGAAATACATAACATAGATGCATTATTTCCAAAAGGGAAGAGGATGCTCATTGGAAAGAAATAGATCTATGTCCTCAAGTGGGAGATTCAAATATAAGGGTATGTCTAAATCTCCCAGAAAGTTTGTAAAGGTATGCTAGAGATGTGAAAAAGAAGGAAACTACAAGAAACAATGTAGATCCAAAAATGTTGGGACAGGGAAGGGATTTGAAGATGCTCCTTCTACAAAAGAAAAATCCTCCATATAATAAGGAGGGGATGTGTACTTTGATTCTTCAACCACACATGTATATAACGAGGCATGGTTGTTTGAGTAAGGGACATCCTTTCAGATGAATCCCCATAGCGAGTGGTTCTGTGAATATGAAATGTATGATGGAGGTAATGTTTTCCTAGGTCATGACTTAATAACCAAAATCATAGGACGAGGAAAAATCAAGTGGAATATCATTGATGGAAGGACTAGAACACTCCCTAGTGTTATTCACATCCTAGGATTGGACATAAATTTTATTTCTATAATAAAAATGAATGATGTAGGGGTAAAAATATTGTTTGAGAAATTTAAACCTATAGGATGGTTCAAGGAAAAAAGGTGTTGTTGAAGGGAGTTTGGTTTGGAAATTTATATAAAATATAGGGAATCACTATTAGTGATGGTTGTAATAGTTTCATTGTTCCTGATATTGGAATCAAATAAGAAAAAACTCCTACAGTCTCTGGAGAAAAGATTATATTGTGGCATCAAAGACTGGGGAATATCGAAGAGAAGGGATTTTGACTACTACACAATAAATGTAAGTTTTAAACCTCTGAAGTAAAGTAATGCATATAGATTCTTAAGAAAAACATAATTTAATCAATAGCTCATTCACATAGTACACAAAGATTTATACCAGAAACCATCAACCGGGAAAACCTTTCTTATATTCATTATGTCGAATTTCACCATTCACCATACAATATATACAATGTGTTTAGGTATTTCGTAGCTACCAAAACCCTAATACCTTAATCCGAGATTAATTTACAAAACCACTAAAAATAGAAAAAAATGCCCAAAAAAAAACATTTCGGGACACTGCCCTGGGCTACCACCCGTTGCCAAACACTGCGCATAACTAGGAGGGGGGGCATACATGCCCCCCCTGGGACCCCCCTAGGAAAGCGCCTAGTGCACACGACACAAACAGAGAACTAGTACGAGGGATCGTCAGATGCAGTTGTCATATCTGACGTGCGCAGACACACACATGCAAAGAATATAACACATACCCAACAGTAAAGGTATGGTTGAAGTATGACTAATATGTCTCTCAATTTTTATTTCTATGAACATTGTGTATATGGGAAGAAGAATCGGGTAAGTTTCCCCTCTGGTGCATCAAGGGCAGAGGGAATTTTACAACTGGTGCATAGTTATGTGTTTGGACCCGTGTCATTTCCATCACTAGGAAAGTATGTGTACTATGTCTCATTTATAGATGACTTCTAAATAAATACATGGATATATTTCCTCTCGAAGAAAAATGAACTCTTTGAGAGGTTCAAAGAGTTTAAGGGTCTTATGGAAAATCAAACAGAGAATTGAATTTAGGTGCTAAGTGTAAATTTTAATGACAAAAATCAACAAGCTAATATTTTGTCATACACTTGGCAACCTAGAGATAACTCTCTTGCACGAACTTCGAAATGTCTAAAACTCAGATTCATAAATTACCATAAGCAGAAATACACATTGGTAAGTAATTATGCAGCAGGAATAAACACAATGAACAACATTCAATCACCCATGAATAACTCAGAGATTTAGGCAAATGTCAGGGAAAACCCCAATGTGGGGAAACCTAATGAGAGAGAGATTCTATTATTAAGATTCAGGAAAGTACATAACAACATAAATAACACTTTTCTAGCCAAGAGAAAAACCACTTACAACAAAAAATCTATCCCACCAAAATCTGTCTTGAAATCCGTGCAATAGTCTGTACAACTATACAGATTTGTTGAAAAACACACCTCGTAAAATGTGCCCATAACAGGTTGTTGTACCCTCTTCCTGTAAGGACGACCTCCATTAAAAAACTCAAAAAATCTACTTGGAAAAATGTGCAACAATATTCTTCTATTTCCATGCCCAAGTTTGTTGTTGTACGACCTGTAAGGATCTATACAGTAAGGCTTGTACCATAAAAAATACAGCAGCACACCAAAGCAAAAATCCCTCCCTGGGATTTTCACCCTAGCTCTCTTGGAAAACGTGCCCTCCTTTCTACTCTCTTTCCTCTCTCTAGATTACTCATAAATCTCTCAAGATCCTTCTCTCAATGTGTCTTGCACACTACCCAATGCATTCTTTTATAAATCTGAAAATGACATTTTCCCTCCAAAGTGTCTTTTCACCTTCCCCAACCCTAAATCCAAAGGCCAAGATCTAATCTTTCATTTACAAGATCAAGGGACATGATTTATTTCCTCAAAAATAAATCACTTAAAATATTAAAGAACATTTCACTTTATTAAATAACTGCAATTTATTAAATAAAGTCACTTTAAAATTAGAAGGTAGACTTTATTAAAAAGTCACTTTAATAAAAGAACCACTTTACAGCTTTATAAAAACCCATTACAAAGTTAAGTGCCTAGTAGTGTCAACATAAGGTAGCATCCCCATACAAGAAAAAAATGCGGAGTACCTCCCCATCTAAAAAGCTAACACTCCCTCTTAGTGAGGGATGTACTCGCTGCCATATCCATCATCTCGTCCCATCACACTGTGCTCTATAGGAGTTCCCTATGAACCTGGAGCCATCCTCAACACCTACATAGAACTCAAACTAGAAGATCTTCTCTTAACAACTATCTAGAACCCTGAGCTCCTTGGAGAATCCACTCCATCCCGAGAAATGGTTCGACCACACCATCTGAGCCTTTTGTTGGTGCTCAGAAGAGACTTGCTCTATTCTCTTGGAATGCAAGACTGAATCCTTGGGACCACTGCAGTCTCAGGAGCCTCCTCATTCTCCTCATCTGACGCTGAATCATACACTGAACGTTGTCCTCACAACATATACAACTTGTCCACCCAATCACTGATCAAATGCAGTTCCTCCAGGTCCGCTCCATCCCTTTAGATAAAGACATGTTCCCTCTTGAACAATGTACAATATCCTACATCCTCCAAGGTTGATACTGAGATAAAGTTAACCCTCAACCCTGGAACAAAGAAAACTCCATCAAGATCTAGGAATCCTCCATAATCGAGTTGGAATCTAACCCTCCCAAATCCATGTAAAACTCGTGCCATAACACCTTGATTTACCACCTACCGGTAAAGACCTGTCTCTGTGATAATTAGGAATACTCGCCAGATTCTGGTCATGTGGAAAGAGGCTCCACTATCAACAATCCATCTGATATCACCTCCAAATCCTCCACTACTGACACGGGAGACTAGGGTAACCAAAGAAAATTCCCTGACATACTTGGAAGCAAAGTCATCCATGGTTGTTGTATTAGCTATATCAAGCCCCTCTCGTTGCTTCTTCTTCTTCTTCCTCTCGGGACAATAAGAAGCAAGGTGCCCCAACTGGTTACAACAATACATCTGACTTTGCTCAAGTTCCTCCCAGAACTTTCTTTCTTCTTTCTCTTTGTAGTAAGAGTAATATTCTCATCAACTCCATATGTATTTTGTTCACTGTTCTGAGATCCTTCTCAGATCTCATCCTGAGTGAAATCATCCCACAGTCTGCTCCAATCTGGAAGATGCTTACTACCCACCACACACTTCACAAATGCTTCCCATTCCTTGGTGAATCCTTTCAAGTCTATCCTCACCAACTCTGAATCCGATATGACCTCTCCAACATAAGACATCTCATCTTTCACTTGAGCTAGCCACGTAAGATAAGAAGAAACACTCTCCTCCTTACCCATCTTGGTATCATGCAACTTATCCTTCAAGGCCATCTTTTGATTCTCATTCTTCGCCTCAAATAAGTTCTTAAGTGCATCCCACATCTCTTTGGTTTTCTTCTTCTTAGCCAAGTGTGGGATAAGGTGATCCTTCACCCCATCCAAAAAAATCCTCTCATATTTGGCCTCCTTGACCTCATCTAAATCCAAAGCAACATGATCTAATGCAGGAACCACAACAACATAACTAACATAGTTCCAAATCCAATTCTCCTTGAGAACAACTGACATCTGGGCCTTCCATTGCAAATAGTTGGAAATGCCCTCCAACTGATCCTCAAATCTAATGCATGTAGCCATATTCCATGTCACAGCTCAAGGAAAACAATCACAAATTCCCCCCCCTTCAAAATTCCCCAAAAAACTCACTATTCACTGTCACTCAGAGTCTAAGCTCTGATATCATGTAAATTTTAATGACAAAAATCAACAAGCTAATATTTTGTCATACACTTAGAAACCTAGAGATAACTATCTTTCATGAACTATGAAATGTCTAAAACTCACATTCATAAATTATTGTAAGAATAAAAGCACATTTCTAAGTAATTATGCAACGAAAATAAACACAATGAACATCATTCAATCACACATGAATAACTCAAAAATGTAGGCAAATGCCAGGGAAAACCCCAATGTGGGGAAACCCAATGACAGAGAGATATTCTATTATTCAACTTCAGGAAAGTACATAACAACAACAATAACACTTTTCCAGCCAAGAGAAAAAGCACTTACAACACAAAAATTTTCCCACCAAAATCTGTCTTGAAATTCATTCCACAACCCGCGCAACTGTACGGATTTGATGAAAATTGCACCTCATAAAATGTGTCCAGAATAGGATGTTGTACCATCTTCCTGTACTACCAACCTCTTCATAAAACTAAGAAAATATGCCTCAAAATACGTGCAGCAATATGCCCCAATTTTTTAAATTCTAACCTTGTACAATGTCTACTGTAAACAGATATTCAGAAAATAATAGAAAAGATACAATGGCAAATGCAAACATTACACAGAGATTTTTCCCCTGGAAACCCAAACCGGGAAAACTAGCATATATTATATTCATACATTGTGTTACATTGTTTACAATACAATATACATATAGGAGCCAGCGGCATCCAAAACCCTAACCCAATGACTTGGATTAGTCCAAAAACCCTAATTCCTTAACCGGAAATAGAAAAACCATCAACAAAAAACCATGTGCCGAAAAACCACCTAAATATTATGTGGTCCTGGTAATATGTTGTCCCGATAATATGTCATGCAAAGAATATAACACATACCCAACATTCTCCCACTTGTTATTTTCTTTGCACACAGGGGGTTACAGGGTTACATAGTCAACAATCCAGGGCAACAATGCCCATGGATCCTCTACACCAAGAGAACTTCTCAGTGCTCA
>ML778011.1:567088-608910 GCA_009831015.1 Picea engelmannii
TACCTATGCACATACTGTGGCACCTGGACATGGATGCTCAGCTGTCCCGGTTTCCTGCTCAGGCGGGACAGCTGGCATCACTTTTTGTATCTTTGATCATAGCAATATAAACAGGCACTACCTCTTTTACTTAAAAAAAAAAATTTCCCTCCTATATCTTAGTCCAATCTACACTAGATCCTCCATTATCCTCAACACATGGGAACTACATGAAAGAAAAGACAACCCTTAACGCTACCCCTTCCTTTGATCAATTCTCCCATCATACAAACAGAACTTATAAAACAAAAATTAAAAATAACTTCAAGTTTATATAAATTTGAAAAATCAATAAAAAATATAACCCATCTTTATTTATTTATTTATTAACTCATTTTACATTTTATCCTTTCTTTATTAATTTGATTCAATAAAGTTTTCAATCTAATCTATATATATGTTAGAAAAAAATTATTATATCAAATTATTCTTACTATAAATTAATTTTTTTTTTATAAAATGTAAAGAGTAATGATGAGTAAATAGTTTTAACGATTTTACTTTTATTTATTTTATTTATTCTGTTTTAAAAAAAAATCAATATCAAATTATTCTTACTATAAATTAAAAAAAAGTTTATAGAATATATATGTATAAGGAAAAAAGTTTATAGAATATGGATGTAAAGAGTAATGATGAGTAAATAGTTTTAACAATTTTATTTTTATTTATTTTATTTATTCTGTTTTAAAAAAAAAATCAAAATAAATAATATAAAAGTTGTATTTTTCTTATATTAATTTAGAAAAATATATTTTTTAATATAATTAAATAATAAATATTTAATAAATATGTTTTATTAAATATAATATTAAAAAAAATAAAATTAATAAAATAAATTTAATAAAATATTTAAAATTATAATAACTATCATTTCTAATTTAACAAAAAGTTTATAAAATTAAAATAATAATAATAATTTTAATATTCACTTTAATTTATTTTAATAATGTATTTTGATATTTTGACGATACCATGGTCTAAAATATTATCCCATATTCGGAGACAGTTTTCTGGGCCGTTCCCTCCTAATTGAGATAAAGGTTAGACCCTCTACTCTTCAGCTCTCCGAAGAGATCAGCCAACCCTTTAGGGAGAGGGGCGAGATGCGGGCAGGTGGGGCCTAGGTATTTAGTAGGTCTCGGTGGTCTAGGTGAACCCTTGGTGTAAATGCAAGTTTTGGCTGGTTAACTAGTGACAATGGGTCTAGATTACAAGTGGTCTTGGTGGTCTAGGTGAATCCTTGGTGTAGATGCAAGTTTGGGCTTAAACCATCTACAATGGGTCTAGATTCTTACTAATGAGTAATGAGTCTCATTAGTAATGAGTAGTGAAGAGTATATTCTTCTCATAAGTAATGAGTTAATTAATGGATCAGTTACAAGTGTGAGAAGTAAGGAGTTAACTAATGGATAGATTACAAAGAGTAAGAGTCTATTCATGTGAGAAGTAAGGAGTTAATTAATGAGATAAATTACAAATGTTAGAAGTAAGGAGTTAACTAATGGGAGAAATTATTTGATTGATATATATTCTCTAGTTTGTTGATAATATTTTATTAACATGATGTTAATAATTTATATTTTATTTTTAAAATTTTAAATATTTTATTTAATAAATATTGTAACATGGTGTTCATAATTTTTGTTAATTAAATTTAGTTTAGTTGGTTGGGAAAAATAATTCTTATCTTGGTTATCCAAATTCAATTATGCAGTGCAACATATTAGATATAATTTTCGGGATTAACTGCTTAGTGTAAGTCATTAATCCCCTATGAGCATCACCCCATGAAATGAGTGTTAAGTGGACTATTCAAATCATGAGAATTATTGGTCAGTTGCGACTAATACTCATGGATATGGGTCATAGATTAATGACTTACACTACTCAGTTAATCCCGAAAATGATATCTAATATGTTCCACTACGGAAGCCCCTCTATGCTTAAATAATAATAGTTAAGGGAGCTATAACTAGATAGTTCATACGGCACAATACTTGCTAAGGTTTTGCAAATGGGGTAGTAAGCTAAGTGGGCTTGATTGTAGGGAAAACTCCACAGTTAAGCGCGCTTGAACCAGAGGCATCTTGGGATGGGTGACCACCTGGGAAGCCCTGGTTACCATCACCCGATGCAATGAGTGCTAAGTGGACTATTCAAATCATGAGAATAATTGATCACTTGCGACTAATACTTATGGATATGGGTCATAGATTAATGACTTACCCCGAAAATGATATCTAAGTATAAGCATAGTTGCACTAACTTGGGTTCTTTTTGGGAGCTTCAACAACAAGGAAATGAGAACTTGAGAACACTTTACTAAATAGAGAGATTTAAATTAAAATGAGAACACTTTACTAAATAGAGAGATTTAAATTAAAATGATATTAAATTAAAATGTAAATATTTTTATTCCATTGTTACAAATACATAATTTATTACAAATATTTTCATTATATTTATTTAAAATATCACTATAGAACAAAGGCTAAACTACATTAAATATCATTTTAAAAATTATTCAAATAAAAAAACTTAATACTACTCACTTCATAGTTGTGGATATGAAAAACTTTTAATGTATGTGTTTGTTTCTTCAAGCCCACACTAAATATGAAAGTCAAATAAATCAATACCCTATCCATGACAAGCATTTGTTCCAATTTGTTGTTGTTATCAACAAACCATATCATTGACTTTTATTGTATTTTCATATTAGAAGAGTAGTACCATTTAGCTTTTTGAATTAGAACAAGAATAATGCTTTAAATTTACAAACATGTTTGAAGTTTACATATGTAAACTTTAATTTTAAAAAGATATTTAAATTTTAGATATGTATTTTCAATTTGTTTTTCATTTTCTAAATAAATCTTTATGGATATTGAAGTTTCAATAACTTGACTATTGTGTTAAATATATTCATATAATTATTAGTACAAACTAAATTAGTAATTTCCATATTATAGTTGTTGCACTAAAGCAACATTGTCCTAAATTAATTTTCTCATGGATTGATTTTCAGTTTTATTAAAATAAAATTTAAAATGTATTCCATAGAATATAAATATAAAAAGTATTTAAAAATCAAATTAATAACAGGGAATCCTTAATTACCTCCTTAACACCGTTCAACAAAGATGCTTAAACATACTCGACCTTAAAAAGAATTGAAAATAATTTAAAAATTATATATATATATATATATATTTCCTTAAAATTCATATTAAAGAATAATAACTACTCTCACTATCTATTAACAATCATGAAAAATCAACACCCTCAAATATATTATTGGACTTTGACTAAATTAAAACTGAAAAATATTACACACTAAATTGGAAAAGTCGCTATTTCCTGACTGGGTTGGTCAATCAAAATCATTACTGAGTAAAAAGATTAAACTCAAAAAGATATATTCCTTTCAATTGCATTTCAAAATTATTAAAATAGCATAACCATATTATTAAATGTTTGTCCACCACGTACACACAATTGCTAATCAACTCATTTTTATTTTTTTTATTGCTAAAGTAAAAAAGAGAAAATATTAAATCAGTAAAAAGCTTATTACCGTTTGAAAAAGTTGAGTGGAGCAAAAAGGTACAAGGCTCTATGACCATTGGAGACTCATAGTTAATACATAAATTAGGTTAAAAAAATGTAAAAAACAGTGAAATGCTGAAGTAAAAAAGAGTAAATGTTAAATCTGGAAAAAGCTTATTACCATTTGAAAAAGGTTTATTACCTGTGAGTGGAGAAAAAAGGTACAACTGACCGTTGGAGACTCATATTTAATACATAAATTGAGTTTGATTGCCGTGTTTTAATATAGTATGCTAAGTTGTTGTTCTTGCAGGATTCATTCGTTTTTTTTGTTTTCTTTTTTCCTTTAGAGGTATTGGAGTATTGTCTCTTTCAGTTGTTGCTCTTTCTGGTTTTATTGGTTGGTGATTTTTTTGTTTAGTTTTTCCGTATGTATTTTTCCTGTTTCGTTTGGTTCGTTGTGGAGTGTTTTCTCTTGGCTTTTCGTACTTCATGTATGTAATTTTTTGGGTTTGGTTTGGTTTCGTCTTTTCTGCAGTGCTCTCTGTCTGCTGGGCTTGGTATATTTGTTTATGATTTTTTTTGGTTTCGTTTTCTCTTTTCAGTTTGTTTCTTAGATTTGCTTATGAATTTTTTGGGTTCAATTTCGTTTGTTTACAGTGCAATGTTATCTTTGCATTAGATACAACATACTAGGTAAAATTAAGAATATTGGAATTTGTTTTTCAATGATTAAATTTATAGCTAGTAACATTGTTGTTTTAACAAGTAATAATATGCTGATGATACAGAGATTGGGAGATGACGCACAGATCGTACGGTTTGCGGGAGCGATTGGAATGTTTGAGCCTACATTAACGAGTGAAGTAAAAAAAGTTGATTCAGGGAAATTCAGGTAACTCAGATTACTTTAACACTGTAGGTTTTTTGGAAATAAAATTAACTAAAGTGTTAACTTATGATCGTTTAGATAGGATGATATTGTCTTTGGACATACTTTTGATATTGTCTTTGGACATAATTTTAAGTTTTTTTAAATTCTTTAATAGGTATTGTTCTGGTGGAGCGAGAAGAATTATATTCTTTAGTAGGATTATTGGTTGTTTTTTAAAAACTCTATTATAGTTCGAGTGGAGCACAATTAAACCAAAATCTAGAAAGCTCTGTTACCGTTGGAGCTTCATTTTCAGAATTGTAACTTGAGTTGGAACGAGATGTTTTAATATTTTTCAGAGTGATGAGGTACTGTAGGTTTCAGCTGTTTTGCTTTTAGGGTTCACTAGTTGTGTTTTTTTGAAAGGCATTGGAGTATTCTTTATTTGAGTTGTTGCTCTCTCTGGATTGCTTGGTTGGTGATTTTTTTTTTAAAGTTTTGCTGAATGTATTTTTTCTTACTTAGTTTGGTTTGTTGTGGAGTGTGCTGCTTTGGCTTTCTAACTTTGCTGGTGTAATTTTTGTTTGGTTTGGTTGTTTTGTAGTGTTCTCTAAGCTTGCTAAATTTGTTTAAGAATTTTGGTGGTTTTTGTTTCTTTTCCTGTGTAGTGTTATTTTTGGAGAAGTGTGTAGTGTTGAGAAGGGATAAGACACTAAGTGCAATATTATAATTTGTTATTTTATATTTCAGTTGCAACCAGTAATGTGCTAGTAATGTGTTTATGATGCACAGATCTGTTGGAGGGATTGGTAGATGATGTTGGAATATTTAAGCTCAATATATTTCAGCAAAATTTAAAAAATGATGATTTTTCACTGAAATGTAAATAATTTGGATTACCATAACACATTAGGTTTTAGGGAAAATAAAATTAATTAAAGAGGTGTTTACAATAGTTTGGAGAAAATAAAATTAGTAAAAGTGGTGTTTATGGCAGTTGAGATATGATGTGAGATTGTTAGACTTACTTTTGTTTTAAAATTTTTAGTAAAATTTGAAATTGGTAAATTTTTTTAGTCCACTGTTTTTAATTTTTGAGGTTTTTTTTTTGAAGATTTAGTTATATTAATTGAAATTTTGATATACATGATGAAATTACTTGTACAGAATTCATTTTTTCTAGCCTTTGTTGCAAATTTTATGTGAGAGAAATTGCCATTTTCATTTTATGTTTGGCTCTAAGTTGATTAATTGATAAAAAAATCAACGCAAATTAAAAAAATACAGCTAATCTTTTAAGTAGTATTCTTCATTCTAGCATACTCTTATTTACCTCTGTTTTGCATTCACCTGGCCATGCTTCTGTAGATAGAATATTCTTTTCTTGTAAATTTATCTTTCTTCTTTCTTGTTCTTTTCACTAATATTATATTTTAGTTTGTATGTGATGTTATTTCTCTTTATTTTCTTTTTAGTATCCATGTAGACAATTTTGTGTGTTTTATCTATCCATCTAACAAAGATTTATTATTTTCTACTCTACCATTGTATTATTAATTACAAATAATTACAAATATATGTTAAATAAATAATATAATATATTCATAAAAGGTAATATTTTTTTAATATGATTTTCACATTTCATTCTCCAATGGTTTATAGATAGAATATACGGTGGCTTGACTCACATAGGTACAGCATAGAGGGGCACACACTAGAGGGCACTTACAAAATCTCAAACTAAATCTTTCACTGGCACTGGTATCGAAGCTGGCACATTAACTGGGTATAGATCTGAAATAGATGATGCTGGTTCTGGGTCAATAGCTACTGCTTGCTTTGTTCCTACATATAATGCGGTGGTGGTGATACGGGTTCAACCGTTGCTCTTGGTGGCGCCCCCACTGCTTGCTTATATCCATAAAGCCTGAACCCGGGGCCAGGAAAGCGCTTTCGACACTTATACTACGGATGGATTCTATCTTTCCTTGGCACTTACCACTACTACGGATTCTATATTTCCTTGGCCTTGGCCTTATTCTCTCTGCATCGAGATGAACTGTATGAATGTCCAACATACCCCACCACCCTCAAGTCAACCACCAGTTGACCTCAGAACAAAGATGTGGAAATGTCTGTAAGAGGGTGCACATTGCGTAGCATAAGTAAGACATGCAACCATAAGCTACACATGTACACACCGCTATCGGTTCCTTCAAAGCCATGGGCGAGTGTTTCTATGGACTTCATTGGAGGACTTCTGCAAACAAGGAATTTTCTAATGATATTGTTTTTTTAATAGGAATTGAAGTTAAGCTAAATAGAAATTTATAGTTTTTTCATTTTTTTTCATTTTTTTTTAAAGATTTGGTAATATTGATTCAAATTTTAATATATATTATGAATTTATTTGGAAAAGGATTAATTTCTTCAGAGCCTTAGCAGCATAATTATACTAGAAAACTGCCATTTTCATATTATTTTTTTTTTCTTGAGATTATTTTTAAAAAATGTGGATGTTATTTAAAAATTAAAAAAAAATGGAGTTAATATTTTGAGCTGTTGGCAACATGAGTTCATGTTCTTGTTTATCTCTGTTTTGCATTTGGGTGGCCATGATTTTCTCACTCAAATATTATTTTCTTATTTATTTCCATTTTGCATGTAAGTGGGAAAATTTATCTTCTTGGTTGTTTGTTGTTTTTACTAATAAATTATTTTGTAAAGATATTTTAGAGGAGTTATTCATTTATTATTTTGTAAAGATATTTTAGATAGAAAGTTATTCATTTTTATTTCCTTTTAGCATTTATTCAAAAAAATTATGATGAGAGATTTATTGTGTTTTTCTTTCCTATACATTATTAATATAAATATCATCCATCTAACAAAAGTTTATTGGTTTATTTACTATTATGTTATTAATTATAAAAAAATGTTAAATATAAAGTTATTATTTTTAATATATTTTTGAAAGATAATACTATTTTTGTTTTCTTTTACTATTATATTATTAATTATAAATAAATATTAAATATTAAATTATTATTTTTAATATATTGTTGAAAGATAATACTATGATCCTCTTTAAATATAGTGTTTGTATTTTGTTTCCTCACAATGTCATTATATGGTATTGGTTTTGTATTTTATTTCCTCATAGTATTCTATTACATTGATTCTCTTCTATATAACATTGGTTTTGTATTTTATTTCCTCAAACTGCCATTTGCCATTTTATGGCATTGGTTCTCCTCTACTCACTAAGTCCGCTTAGAATGACAATCTAGCATTCTTCTATTTATTGTTTTAACTGAGAATAATATATGAACGGTTATTTAAAAAAAATGCATAGTATTATGGCTTAAAACTCAACAAAAGACATGGGATAATATGATGGATTTCTTAAAGAAACATAGAATGATAATCTAGCATTCTTCTATTCATTGTTTTAACTAAAAATAGTATACCTGGGAGATTATGAACTGGTATTTAAAGAAAATGCATAATATCATGGCTTAAAACTCAGAAAAAAAAACATGGGATAATATGATGGATTGTTTAAAGAAAGTGCAGAATATTATGGTTGAAATTTATGTAAAAATGGAAGAAATGGGGATCGCAGTTAGCTCAATAGTAATCTTTTATAGCAAGAGTTGTGCTATACAAAAAAAAAATACAAAGGAACATAAAATAGTTTGGGAAACTCTATTAAATTCAATGGATAGCAGAGAGGGGACGGTTGAATGGAGAACCAAATTCTGTGTTAGTGATCCCTTGTTGCCATCTGAATTAGAGGTTATCTAAATTAGAGGTTGTTAAATTTTACGAAAATTGATAGATATTACGAAAATAGACTTAAAATTTATTATACAATTGAAGGAAATCCTCAAGTCTATAGGGATGGAATGAGCGTCTAAGCTTTTGTTCAGCCAAACCCAGAAGTCTATGTATTATGCCACACAACATACAATCCTAGCGCCGAGCTCCATATTCTGTTCACATTTACGAAAGTCAACTTCCATAAATGCACATTTACGGAAGGTGACTTCCACAAATACGCATATATAGAAGCGCACATATATGAAAGCCAACTTCCATAAATGTACATTTACAAACTACAACTTTTGTATACTTAAATTGTTTTGATTCTAGAGATGCACCCATTATTCTCCTTTGGGAGATATTTTTGTTTTGGTTCCTCTTGTTTTCTTGTTCCAGAAAGGTTAACAACAAAGGAAGATGCTTATCCTTCAGAGGAAGTCAAAACTATTTGAGAAAGAGGAAGAATAGAACCATCAAGGATTCCCTGGAACACATCCAGGGGCCCTAGAACACATCTAGGGAGTTATATCATCAACCACCAAGGAACACATCCAAGGATCAATCCAGGCACTAAGCAAGGATTCCCTGGAACACATCCAGGGGCCCTAGAACACATCTAGGGTCTTGTATCAACCACCAAGGAACACATCCAAGGATCAATCCAAGCACTAAGCAAGGATTCCCTGGAACACATCCAGGGGCCCTAGAACACATCTAGGGACTTATACCAGCTTGGTCCCAGACCAAGAACCCCAGTCACTAGCTTTTCCCCACAATGGAATGATGTTATTCAAGATGTTCTTGTGCTTCTGCAAGACTGAAAGTTTGCATGCACTAGTTTTATCCCATGGAGGAATGATGTTGTTCGAGATGTGCTTGTGCTTGTGCAAGAGAGAAAGATAGCACATGCTAGCTTTCCCCCACAGTGGAATGATATTGTTCGATATGTGTATATGCTTGTGTAAGAAGGAAAGCTAGCACATGCTAGCTTTCCCCCATGGTAGGATGATGTTTGAGATGCACAACACTAGAATGATGTTGTTCGAGATGGTCTTGTGCTTGTGCAAGAGAGAAAGCTAGCATGCGCTAGCTTTCCACCATGGTGGAATGATGTTGTTAGAGATGCACTTATCCTCCTCTTCTTCCTCTCAAGGGGGCTTATCAAATAACTCTTTGAGGATGGGGAGGAATTTCATAGCTCTGAAATATCTATAACCAAATCCCTTACCGATGGCACCAGGCACATCAACTTTGTTCCCTTCCAAGTTGGTCATCCCCTTATTATCAAGCAAGTAATGGAAATACAATGATTGTTACAATTTGAATTTTTCCACAATCCTTGTATTTCCATGACTTGTTGGTTGGTAATAAGGGAATGTGTGGACAATTATGAGGGATTGTGTGGACAATTATGAGGGAATGTGTGGACAATTTACCTCGCTCTCAGCACCTTATAAAGGATTTAAAGGTTTCCATTTGAGTGAACCAACTGGATTGTTTTATCCTTGTTCTTGATGGGAAATGCCATGAAATAATTTTCCATATCCTTTTTCCCCTTATTATCAAGCAAGTAATGGAAATACAATGATTGTCACAATTTGAATTTTTCCACAATCCTTGTATTTCCATGATCACATTGCCTTTAAAATTAGACTATCGGGTTAATATTTTAAATCACATTTAATATTCTAATTTGTCCTACATTACTTATAATATTTTAAATCACATTTAAAATGTTAATATGTTTTCCCATTTTTAGTAAGTAATTAATATATAAGAATAAGATAATTAATTTGGAAAATAAGATGTTTTTAAAGATTTTGCTTATTTTTAGAGAATAAAAAAATGATCATTTTTAATTTAAAAAGTCATTCAAGTATTTTTTTTTTTTATTTTGATTAATTTTAAGTAAAAAAAAAATCAACATTGCTAAAAAAAAGAATAAACTTTCAAAAACTCTATAATGAAGTAGGGTATTGAACACTTCTTAAAATTTTGGGGTTGAAAGAATTTGTCAACTTTGTAACACAAAAATGGTTGAAAATGATAAGCACTCTTTTAAAATATCTTTAAATCACAATTTCAAAATATTTGTTATATAATATTCTTCCTAACCTTTTAATCCATCAAAACTATGGTGAGCTTCTCTTAAACATTTTTAAACAAATTTTTTTTAAGAGATCCATATAATTCCTTACCTTTTTTAAATTCATAAGGATGGTTAAAGTCATCTTTTTGCAAAAAGATGGTTAAAGATGAAAAATATTTTTTCTTAGCAATTTCAAAATATTCACAAAGATGGTTAAAGATGAAAAATACTTTTTCTTAGCAATTTCAAAATATTTCTTAGAACATAGAACTTCCTAAATTTTTAACTCATCACCTTCCTAATTTTTTAACTCATCAAAACTATGGTGAATTAAGAATGCTTCTCTTAAAGCTTTTGGAATACAAAAATAAAATTTTAAAGAAAACCATGTAATTCTTTACAATTATTCAATTGTGATAAACCAAATTTAGTGACAAGTATATGTTAATGGCCACCATCTAACTTTTTAATTCATCACATTCCTAACTTTTTAACTCATCAAAACTAGGATGAATTAAGAATGTTTCTCTTAAAACTTTTGGAACACAAAAATAAAATTCTAAAGAAAACCATATAATTATTTACATTTCTTCAACTCTCATAAATCAAATTTAATCACAAATAAATGCTAATCATCACCACCACCATCAAAATTAATTACATTCCTAAAACAAATAAACTATATATTATCACTCTTCAATAGTTCAAATTGCACCAACTTCCCTATTGTCTATTAAATAAATAGACACTTTTCAATAGTTCAAATTGCACCAACTTCGTCAATGTCTATTCGTGTACATACAAAATGCAATGGGCAAAGGAAATGGAAACATAAACAGAGAGGGATCCACCACGTGTTGGTGACTCCATACCCCATAGCTAGATTAGCATTAGCATGACAGAAAAGTAAACCATGCAAGTGGATGTTGAATTAATGGATGCACTCACTTTAAGGAATTAAATCTCAATGTTTATTTTGTATATTACATACTGGACTAAGTGTGTTCTTTCAATGATGCATCTCATCCATGTTTTTTGTATTGCGATTGAGTAGAGATTCAATTGACTTCAATATAGGAGAAAGGTTGTCAAGCAAAATAACATTACATTTAAAAAAATAAAACAAATATGTAAGTGGGTTCGATTATATATATATATATATATATATATATATATATATATATATATATTGGAGGGAATATAGTTGGAAACAATGCTTTACAATAAATTTAAATCTTTTGAAAATAAGATGGAGACAAAAGTAGAAAATAGAATTTTAGGGTTGGAGAGTGAGCTGCAAAAAATAAGGCTACATTACAAGAAATAGAAAAACAAAATCAAGAAAAAAACAATCAACCTAGGAGAAATATGTCAAATAAAATTGTAATCTTATGGGCACAATTAGATAGCTATAAGAAAATTTAATCAACAATTTGACTATAAATCGGTTTAAAACCTAAGTTGGATATCAAACCCATCAAAGAATAAATGAGCAAGTTTATAGAATTAGACCATGAATGTAACAAAACAAAATTTCTAGTGTAAAAGAGAAGAAAGATGAGGACACCCTCACAATAGTCAAGGAAGAACTAAAAAATAACTCACAAATTGAGACAACTTGCCTCATGGAAGAAAAAAGTCTGGAAAAATTAATTGAAAAAATAGATAGGTTGATTTGGGTTAAGCTATGCTCTAATGACCATTTAAAAGTATTATCACTGAAATTTTGTCCTCAAATGGTTACAAGAATTCAGCATCGTCAAACAGTTATGAGGTCATCCATGGACCTGAATTAACACAAAAACATTCACAAAGGGTCAAAACTATACAACTAGTGCAAAAAATTAAAGGGCCCTATGAAGACACTGGGCCCGCGCACACATGCGCAAAACAAGAATGCAGAAATCATGCACATGTGAACGATGCATGACTGTTGTCGCAAAAATCCGCGCACCTGAGAAACGACGCATTTATGAGAGTGGTCGGCCTCCCACCCACTTTTGGTTCAGCTTCCAAGTTGATTTGACACTCAAATCTAGACTGGATTCGACTGGGTGGTTGGTCAAAGACCTAGAAATGCCCTAATTAGCCTCTTTACACACTATAAACTAGTTGGACAATAACTCAAGGGAATGTTATAAAAAGGCCACGGATACACTTCATTTTTCAAGGAATTCATAGCAGAGTTATGCTGCCATTATTCTCTTAAGGAATCTTCTATCCTTGCCAAGAGTATACTTGCATCATTACATTGGGAAATCCATCTCACCCCTTGAGTGGATTAGCAAAGAATTCTTTCACCATTTTCATTTTCATTTTCAAGAGTTGTAAGAAGAGTTTATTTATTGGGGTCCAAGAGCCCTCCCTTGGAGGAAGAAGGGACTCATAGTCCTCTTGCTTCTCGGTGTTTTATTTCACTAATATCAGCCTTATCATTGGTGACATGGATCTCATTGTTTCTTTTGTCCTTATGTCCCTATGTTCATTAATTTAGTTGTTGTTTTATTTCTTAGTTTAATTATTAGTTATTGTTTTATGTTTCTTTCTCTAACCCTTTTCCTTGCAGTTGTCCTGCTTAGCAAACCCAACTAAGCTTGCAAGCACCTCGATGTTGCTCACTAAGGTGATGAAAGAGGCACAACATATTGGCAACTCCAATGGGGAAAGGTATCAATTTCCTACCCTATTTGGTTTTTTCTAGCTCTTCTTTTGGTTTATTGAACTTGCAGGTGCATTAACCGGCCTAAGCTGACCTGCCAATCATCCAATTCCAAGGTGAATTGAGAGAATTCCATCCAGAATTTTCATTCACGACCGTGTGTCACCTGTGTGCGGGTTTTGTGGCCCACAGACACGCATCGTGCACACATGCACTCAAGTCAGACTTATGTTCTGTGCACATGTGCTCATTAACTATTTCCAATCTATGCACATGATCTCTGTGCGGCTCTGTCTCAACTGAGACCCGCGCACCTATGCAAAAAATTCACATTGTAAAGTTTTTGAGATGTGGGGAAGGCCCTTAGCCTTCTTAAAAGTGATTTCAAACATGTTTTAAAGTTGCACCACACTTAGTACCCTCTTCATATAAAGGGGTTAGTCAAAACACATAGGCACTTAGGGAGTTAAAATCATTATTTCCTCTTTTGCTTTCATTTTCGCCACATGGATGGCTTGTTTTGACTCAAAATATAAGTTGGAAATAATTTTTAATCACATTTAACTTACATTGGGATTAGAAGTTGGATAACAATCACTTAGTATTCTCTTCTCTCATGCCTCCAAGCGACCTTGAGAATCAGAAAAAGATTGTGAAACAATTTCATCTCCCTTAAGAAGATTAAAACCTTTAGGAGAGGACAACAACCCTTCTTGGGACTCCTCTTAGTTTATTTTTTCAAACACATCTTAAGATTGTAACGGGCCCATACATGCCCACATGTCACAAAAATAGGATAGTGTTGAAATTTACTTTCTTAGATCAAATCACTAGGGAAATTTAAAGGTTTTGTAACGGGCCCATACATGCCCACATGATCACAATCTAGGATAGTTTCAAAGATTTTCTTAGATTACATCACAATAGGGAGTTAAAGGAATAGTAACGGACCCACATGTCCATATGCTAGCTTCCTAGGGACTTTTGAATTACGCAAGGTTGTACCAAAGACACTTAGTTAATTAGGTAATCAACACTTGTAAGCACCAAGTGAAGTCCACATGCAACAAGGTGCCACCTAATTCACTAAAAATTGGCACACTTTCACTCATTCACACACAAAAGTCACTTATCACTCACATAGCTTCTTCTTGAAATGTGGAGGTCAAAGTAAGTTTCCTCCAAAGGGATTTCAAAACACCCCACCATTTTCTTGACGAAACTATCCACTCCCATTTAAATTCAATGAGGTTGGTTCACACCCCCAACCTCTCAAAACAACTACATCTAATTTTTTTCTAAAAACTCACTAAGTTTTCCTCCACAGGAGGTGCCAAAAGAAATTTTTTAGTTTAGGTAGGATTTCGGGGATAGGCATCCAAAAAACTCCTTGTTATCTGGTTCTCACATTGTCAAAACCATAGAAGTTGTCAAATAGGGAACTGAAAATCCTCCAAGTCAAGTGTTCCTAACACCATAAGGCAGGGAGATACCTGTGAAGGGTTGAAAGCTGAGGTCCGGTTGTTCTGTGCATCCCCCCTTGAGGCACCCACCTCTTGGATGGGATCCAGCCCATGACCCATTTATGAGGCTGAAAATCTAAATGCCGAACTTTGACCGAGGTACTCAGTGACCAAATTTTAGGACATCTACCTAGGTGCCAATTATGGGCTGCAATTGCACCTTGATTGGATTTTGTGCGGATATTGGGAAATATCGCTAGCTCTTTTGGGATATGCCCCCTTTACCCCTCATTATAACCGATCATTTCATCCTTCACTAGTTTCTCTTCTGGTGACTTCAGACCCCACTGTTGAGTACTATTGGAAGGTCCAGTGCTATTTGAGAGGAAGGATGTTACGTCTTCTAGGACATGAGCATTTGTTTTCTTTGATTCCCCACGTGGACAAAAGCCACTTATCCACATATATGTTTCTTTTTCAAACCACTTTATGTATGATGCACTTCTGACTATATTTTGATTTGGATATATATATTGTGTAAAGTTCAAAATTTGCAACAAAGGCTCTTGTTTATTTATTTTCTCTCACCACCATTTTTGCACACATTCACTCAGCTAGTTGGCATCATAGGGGACCCACAGAATCCTCGTCATTCCCGACACTTACTAAACCTCCCTCCTATCTTAGGGGGAGTGTCTGGTCTTGCCCACTCATCGACACCACCTTCACACACTCCTGTGAGTGCTACTGTCTTAGGATCAACTTTGCTTGGTTCCACATTACTTGGGTCCACTTCCTAAGTCCCGTCGTCCACTCTCTCTCCTTTACATGGAAGAAAAGGAACCACTTCCTCTCAAGGGGGAAGTACCAACCCACCTAGCCCCCCTCGAGGGTCAGGTTCACAACACACTTACACCATGGTTGAAGCTAATCCCCCCGCCCCCCCCACTACAGATGCCATATTTGGCCTCTCTCAACATACCCGATCTAAGAAAACTCACCAATGATCCTATATTGCATGACCCCACATGGCCTGCAATGCCCACCAAACTACCTTCAGACATTCTCAAGTTTGAAGGAAAGGTAGGAGATGACCCTGCCAACCATGTCATGACTTTTCACCTATGGTGCTCTTCCAACAACATTATGGATGATTCTGTGAGACTGCGATTATTTCAATGCACATTCACTGGCCCATCAGCCAAATGGTATGTAGATGAAAAATCAGGGTCCCATGCGACTTTCGAGTCCTTGGCCAAAGCATTTTTGACCTTCATCCAATTACCAATCTGCCATGACAATGGTATGGAACTACTCTCTAATTTCAAACAAACCTCAGCCACACATATCGCTGATCACATTCACGAGTGGCGTAGGTGACGTAGTTTGTGCAAAGAAGAAACCACCAAACAATAGTGTCTTGACTGGTTTCTCAGATCACTTGTTTCTCTCCTCGGTAAGGATGTAGCTTCGACCTTCCCTCAATCAGAAGAAGATGCCATCAGTAAGACTCAACAATACAACCTCATCTATTCACAGTCAGGGTACTTATACACTATACTCCCCGATCTCCCAAAACCTATGTCGTTTGGCCAAGACAAACCTGGGATGTCTCACTCAGTAGACAGACTGATTGGTAATACCACTCACCATGGTCCACAACCCCAACAACCACCAATGTATGAGACACCTCAATACCCATTGGCATATGGGGGGACTTCTTATTACCCCCCACCCCCTTATATACAACCTTACCCTGTTGTTATGCCTCCATCCATCAGTGGGCCACCGCTGGCACCCCCCATACACCCACCTATTTAAACGAGTTATGGTACCCCCTCTACCTCAGATTATAGTACTAGCGATAGCACCACGCCTTCCTATGTACCTTACGAATCGTTACCCCCACAAAATCCATACTTTCCATTTCCTGGCCCCCCACAACACATCGCTCCCCCACATCCTCACGCTGGGGTGAATTTTGTTCAACCCTCTCCCGTTCAGCAATATCAAAATTTTGAACAGCTGAATATGGAAAATCCAACCCATCCATCGAACAATGCCAAAAAGAAAAGAATAAACAGGAACAAAAACATCCCAGGTCAAGGCGGGAATCAACCCCAACAGAACCAACCTATTGGGGGCAACCATAATCAAGGGAATCAGAACCCCCAAGGGGGTAATAATAATAGGCGTCAAGGGAGAAATAACAATAATGTTAAAACCAACTTCCCTTGTGCCCTTTGCGGTGAGTTCGGTCATTATACTCATGATTTCCCCCAAATCGCTGATTTCAAATGGTTGAAAGACTCAAGTAGTCTACCCCATCCTCTGGCACCGCCTGCCCCTCAATAGGCCCCACAACAATACGTACAACCCCCCCCTCCCCCCCGTGTCGTGCTGTAGAATCCTATTCCACAACAAGGTGTTATAAACACCCAATAGGACACACAGCCTCCCCCACCTCAAGTGGGACAGTACCTCAACCCAAACAATCCAACAGATCACATGATCCTCCTCACTTGTGAGGAAGAAATCCTTCTGCAAACACATAATCGTCAGTATCATGCACCTGCTGAGTCTCTGCCCATCCCTCCAAAGAGAAACCCTGCACCAATAGGACCCCCATTGGTGATCCCTTTCCCTAACACAGAGCCACCTCTTCACATCCCTCGCATCCCATTACGCAGGGATATCCACAACCCACAGGCTAGGGCTGCTCATAATTACAGTTTGGTTGATGACTTAGCACAATCCCCAACTGCCATGTCAGTCTTAGAAGTCCTTCAGACTTGTCCCACTCAGCAGAAATCATTACTTTCCGCCTTGGGGGAAGTCAACCTTACAGATACTCGACTCATTACATTTGATCTCGACAGCGGAGAACCTCTCCTTCCCGCCTTGATCGCTTTTCAAATCCCAATAAAAATATGGAACATCACAGTTCATCGGTGTATCATCGATGAAGGTGCATCTACATGCATTATGTCCAAATCTGTATGGCAGAAACTTGGTTCCCCCAAACTCATACCCTCTGCCATTACCTTACGAGCTTATGATGGATGACCATCATCTCCGGAAGGGCTCTTCCAAAATGTCTCCATATAACTCGGGAGCAAGACCATTCTCATCAACATTGAAGTTATCGACGCCCCACTCGATTATAATATCTTGTTCGGTCGTAGCTACATGTACGCTATGAAGGCAGTTGCCTCTTCCATATTTCTAACAATGATGTTCCCCCACAACGGGAAGATCGTTACCATTGACCAAGTCTCACATTATGAGCCTAACCCATCTGCCAACATCGATAACATTTTCCCTCTCATCCACACAAGTCATGACACATACCCACTCGTCGAAATTGGTCCCAAAATTTTCAAAGATCCATCATTGTTAGGAACTTACCATGGAGCACCACCACTCCTTCATCCTTCCAATCACGTATGCGCTGTATCATCTAACGGAACTAACACAGAGGATACCCTTCCTCTTAGGGAGGCTTCTATCACATATGACGTCCCACTAGTCGCATAACTTCCCCCTCGCGAGCCTCCTGCAAACTCGTCGACCCCGCCAGTCCATGATTTCACCCCTCCCCAAGGTCATATCATAGTTTGGGAGATAGTTCCCCAAGCCATCACTCAAATTACCTTCTTTTACCCTCCACCTAGCGTCGAAGCTTTCCAAGTAGCCACAACGCTTACCCTCCCTAATATGGTGTTAGCAATTCCATTTTGGTATTTACATCCACCCGAGATGGTCCCTTGACCATCCCTTCCCCCCAAACGGAAGGAATCCCAATGACGATTCTCATACTTAATCCCACCATACCCTCTACACCCCCACTCACTAACCCCCCTACCACAACTGGGGGCAGGAGAAAAAATAAGGAGCCCACAACTCCACTTCCCCCATGCATCCAACCCCCTTGCGTGCTATGTGAGAAATATGGACACCAAACCAACAACTTCTCATCTCTACCAGAGCTACGAAATTTGATTCCACTCAATCAAACTCCCTCAACACTCGCCACTATAGCCAATACTGCCACTACCACCCCCCATTCAAGTAGTAAAGGGTTTCGAACCAAATTCGCTTGCGCTATATGTTCAGAGTATGGCCATTATACCCACCATTTCCCAGCACTTCCACACTTTTGGCAGACATTAGCCGTAGTATGCCAAAGCTTCCAGAGTGAACCCAGTCCAGCTACGTCATCCTTACCAAAAATCACTGACATCCATTATGTCATAACTTCAGTCAATGAACGTATGAGATACCCTTGCTCTCTATGTGAATCCTTAGATCATTTTACATACCAGTGTCCTATGATCATTGAATATAGGCAATGCCAATTGACCCTGCTTCAAAGACCCACATAATCAATAGTTGACCTTACCTCGTCACTAGAGGTTCTTCATGTCATTTCTCTCGAACCCAAGGCCCTTCCAATGCCTCCATGGTTCTTGGATGACTTATTTGAGAATTCATCCCCCAATCCCCCCAACTCTCCCGCTCATTTCCCTATGGAAATCTTACACCCAACTACAACGGGTACTCCTCAGTAATTCAATATTTGGTTTATGTCGAGCGAACCATCGCCATATCCTTGCATCATTCCCCCTACTTCTTCATCATCAGGAGGTAGTCGCACGACAACAGTCACCGATATCACTCTTCATGACCCCTTGTATTCCCATCACTTCCACTATGATGAGGAAATACTCGAAGAGTTAAACAACCCTGACTACCCATGGGATGTGCTACACCACCACACACTCTTCTTTCCACAGGAAGCCTCCACACCTCCTAACCAACACCCCATATACGCGGTCGAAACCAAGGATTTTATCCCATCAGGGCCTATCGAATGGTTCAAAAACCCCATCCCTTCCCCTAATTCTTTTGAAGAAGTCAACATGGCCAACATTTCCTTGACCATTAAAATCGACATTTCCATAAAAAATGGCGTCGTTGAGGAAATCATCATTGGAGCCGCTTGCACTCCTCAAGAAATTATCACCTATAAAGCTCATTTCGCAAAGGCGACCTCGTCCTTGCTTATGATATCGCTCATGATACCTTTGGCCTAGACAAATTCGAGTCACTATGGCATGGCCCATACATTATTGAACATTGCCTCACCAAAGACGCATACATCCTGGCCTCTCTCGAAGGCCTTTCTCTCAAAGAACCCGTCAATGGGTTATACTTAAAGAAATTTTATGCTTAAACATAGTCATTCTACTTTAGGTTATTTCTTTCCTAGTGTTTTTAATCTTTTTTTCATCCCTCACGTCTAAACTATCATTTGTGCTATTGAAAAATGCTTCCTCCACCGGCCTACCACATCGGTTACGTCGACGGCGCTAGCCGTTGGACACAAAATCTCGCTTCGACCGCTTGGGATCTCTACACCCCCTCCCATGAAACGCTCCATTCGAGCGGCATATGTTTGGGTTCAGCGACCAACAACCAAGCCGAATACACTGCCATCATTGGCCTCCTGGCCAATGCTCAGCATCATCGTATTCATCACCTTAGCATCTTTCTTGACTCTCAACTAGTCATTCTCCATCTCAACAATGTGTACCGCATACGCGATCCTTGCCTCTTTCGCAAATACTTGCAGGTTAGACTTTTATCTCGACATTTTGATTCCATTACATTTACACATATTCCAAGACAATTGAATCAAATTACAGATAACTTAGCTAATATTGTGTTAGACTGGCATATATCACATCAAGCTACCTCTACACATACATAAACACATCAAACAAACTGTCACAACATATATAGATTAGACATCATCAAAACATTAACAAAACACATGTAAACACCACATAGATCTCAAAATGTATACTCATGTATATATAAAACGGTTCACAATGCCATCCAAATGTTTACATACAAAAAATACAAGTATCCGCAGGCCAATGAAGCACCTCGGTACAAAATGGGCTCACCAACCTATATACAAAAAAATAAAAATACAAAGAGCACCACTCAAGGTGCCTCTAGAGCACCACCTCCTGCCCCTTCCTCAGGCGGTGGTCGCCCACCCACTACTGGTCCCTCCTACCCCAGAGGTAATTGTCTGATCATCGCAACACCTGCTACTGTTGCCCGTCGTACCATGGATCTCCATGGTGGTGGAATCCCCACACACTGCTCCAGGATACCCTCATCTTGGATGTGATACCACATGCCCTTAGGCACGCCCTGTAGCACTGCCTCCAGGCAACAGTGTATGTCCTCAAAATATGCTCTGGCATCTGCCAGAGGAGCATGTAATGGCCCGACACCAGGGTTATCAAACCGATGTCTCCTCGTTGCTCTCTCAGGATCAGCTGGTCTCACCTCAGTGTCCTTATGCCGATGTCTCTCTCCAACCCGCGGCCCTCCCCGCGACAGTCTCTCCGGCTCCTGATGAGCCGGCGCTCTCCGCAACTCAACCTTGTGCCCGCGAGGTGCCACATCTACACATAAAAACAAGCAACAGATAGTATCAGCATCTATACCATATACATATGTCATGCTATCTCAAAAAACATATATATATAACTCATCAACATACCTCGATGGTCAAAAACCTCCCCTAGCAGTAACACCATGTCTGGATCCTCCTGGAAGTCAACACCAGCATATGGGAACTGTAAAATGACTTGCGGCATCTGTCGCCACACCTGTGTCACCTCAGTAGTAAAGAAGTGGCCGCCCTCACCACCACCATGGCAAAGAAAAATAGTCGACCACCACTTTAGTCGCGGCTCTCGTGCCCCAGGCACATCCAATAAAATACTAGGGCGCAACATAGGCACCCTCTCCAAAAACCAAGCCACTAAGATGGACCTAAAGGCAAAATCTCCTATATCCGTGGACCGACAGTGGTCCAGCTACCCTACCATCCTGGCATATAGAGTAAGACCCCAAGCAAAGTGCTCACTGGACAGTACCCTCTCCATCACACACAACTGCCCACCACTGATGTGCTACGTCGCACGAGACCCATACACTCTCACAATCATTGTTTCTATACAACGATGCGCTAGAGCATCCATCGCCCCAATGCTCACAACAGTGCCAGACATAAAGTTCGCCCCCGAACAGTACCTCCGGCCAACTGTCACCAGTGCCACATCCCTCGGTAACACCAGCTCCGTCGGTAGGGGTGTTCCCCGAAATGGGAGCCCAGTCAAAAAGTATATGTCCTCCATCGTAGTGAAGGCAATCTGCTCTCCCTGCACTATGAAACAATGCAAGTCTAGACTCAACATATGGATAAGGAATTGCAGGAGATACTCCTACAACCGTATCAATGGGCACTCAAAGAAATTCAGCAGCCCACAGGCTGCCAAAGTCGCACGTACCCCCGACTCCTCAATAGCCACAAAGTCTCTCAGCTGGGACCAGTCCCGCTCTCGCCAACCAACTGGCATCGTGCACAATGATCACCTACAGCCACATAAAACAGTCCTAAGTCGTGACTATTTAACCCAGAGGCGAGCACACATGTGTTCCTGTTCACTCCACAGGTGCGCACGTATGCGCGCCTGTCCACTCCACAGGTGCACACTCAGGCGTGCCTGTCCATCCTTCAGGCATGCACGATTGCGCACTTGCCCAACATATAGGGGCAACTTCATGCACCCCTGTCACGAACACAGGCACACCTTAAAGCCAGCCTATCCAATACATAGCCGCGCACACATGCGCAGTTGTGCAGCAAATAGGCGTGCACATCGTGCGCACCCTTTTCCCTCTTACAAGCACCCCCATGTGAGCCTATCCAGTTTGAAAGTGCGCACTTGTGCGTGCATACTTCCAGATCGCCTGTGCACGTGGGGGCCCACACCCATAAAACCCCCTGTATTGCTCTCCGTACAGCCCCTGCCCAAAAAAGGAAACCGTAATTATATGCAGGATGATCAAACCACTAACCTAAAGCTCACTGGTCCTCAATCAGATGCCTCATTCTCCTAGAATCTCCAAATCTCTTTTGAATACTTCTTGTCCAGTCACTATAGCAACAAGTACAAATGAGGTGGCAATGTGGGCCCTACAACTATATATAGGCCTTTTCTCCAAACTTCCACTCACCATTCTGGGAGCTCCAGGTGTCCATTTCTCGATCTGTCTTCAACCACAAGATCAACTTCCCATCATCTACATCACAACAGTCCCTGGGCCTCTTTTCATCCTGAGCCCCTGGGACACCATTTTTTTTTCATACCAGGTACGCATGCGCATATTCAAAATTATCAAATAAATGCTCATATGTTCGATTCTCTTCAGATATTGTTCACGTCGGGTATTTGGTTTTCATGTGTGCAGGTACTTGGTCATCATACATCAACGCAACCCCTTCAGGTATATACTCAGTACTGGCATGTAGTCATTCCCTCTGAATCTCACGTACATCTCCAGTCACACCCTCTAACATTTGCCTCTAGGATCCCCATTTCCGGCTCTGCAGTACCAACACCTCCATTTGCATCTTCGGTACTATCACCCGGTAGCACTCTTACCCACATGATTTGTCCCATTCATAGCACCCTTTTGCGCCTTTGACACTCATTTTGTTTTTCAAAACCCTTTAGGGATGGGAGTCCCGATGGTCTTACATCATGTTGCGAATCAACCACATACTCCTTCTCCTCATTTTGCTAACTTTCCCAACGGACTCCTAGATTATCTCTTCATGGTTCTATTTTTTGACTGCACCTCCGCAGTATCATGAACCCTCCATTTCATCCACAATCAGTTTTCCCATTTGAAAATTTCCCTTCATTTCACCTACCTCATACAGAAACCCATCCATGGGGCCCCCACCCTCCACCAATTCTCCAAGCAATTTGCGCCCTACCCAGGCCAACCATCTTACATCGGGGCACCCGTTTCTATATTTGTACACTTGTCCCAACGTATTCTTTATTTATTGTACAAACGCCTTTGTTTCCAGCCGTTACATTATCTTTTTTTTGTCACCTTTGGTGACCTTCTTCCCTTTTTGGGAAATGCAACCCATGTCACCCTTGGTTGGGGCACTACTTATCATCTACCCTTGACGACATCATCCATATATTCAGAGTACCCCACAGGCCACTTACCTCTGCCCTCTAAGTTTATTCACTTTGTCCCACTTTTTCCACAACTTATCCCCAGTCTTCCTATCCCCATGACACTAGACCTCGTTGAACGGTTGTAGCCACTTTTATCTCACATATACCCCAACCAAGGGAAGTCTTGAGTCTTCCTACATATAAAATTAATCCATGTACCTCCTCCCATACCTAACCTCACCTAGTAGATTTCATGAAGCCATTTTCTTCTGGGAGTCGCGTCCCCCTTTTTTGTTGACATCAGCACAATTTTCCAGAAGGGCGACAATATCTTGATTCTCATTACCTATCCAATGAGAGATCTCGGACGACACAGGGAGAACCGCAATTTCTCCCTGCTATCGTTGACCCCCATAACATTCGACATCAACACTTTCTCATGTTATGGTGGGTCTTACTTTGTGACTATTGTAGTTAGTTCTTATACTTTCCGAAGACCTCTAAACTTGGCTGGGCTATCAATGCCTATAGAAGCCATGATACTTCTTCCAGATGTCATTGTCTGCCATTCAAAGTATGTTCCTCCGTAGAATTGTCTTCTACCTTTATCATGACCGCCCCCGAGGGTGCTGCAGTTGTCTACAACAACACTTCATTCCTATTTTTGAGTTACATGACACGAGCATGAGGCATGCCGGCCTCGTTTGTACACAGTTTATTTTTACACACCTTATGGAAGGTTGAGTTCTATAGGTTCTATTTTCCCTCCAACGGATCGCTCTGGACAATCCCACTATTGCTCTCTCTTACAACAACACTCTTAGTAGAAGAAGCATTGATGGATTTCGGCTATACGTATGCTCCTAACCTCATCCATCAGGGGGCATCTGTTATCACTGAAATTTCATCCGCAAATGGTTACAAGAATTCAGCATCGTCAAACAGTTATCAGGTCATCCATGGACCTGAATTAACACAAAATCATTCACAAAGGGTCAGAACTATACAACTAGTGCAAAAAGTTAAAGGGCACTATGAAGACACTCGGTGCACGTGCACATGCGCAAAACAGGAATGAAGAAATAGTGCACATGCGCACAATGCGCGACTGTTGTCACAAAAATCCATGCACCTGAGAAACGACACATTTATGAGAGTGGTCGGCCTCCCACCCACTTCTAGTTTAGCTTCTAAGTTTATTTGACACTCAAATCTGGACTAGATTCAACTGCATGGCTAGTCAAAGACCTAGAAATGCCCTAATTAGCCTCTTTACACACTACAAACTAGTTGAACAATAACTCAAAGGAATGTTATAAAAAGGCCAAGAGTTCAAGGAATTCATAGCAAAGTTATGCTGTCATTATTCTCTTGACGAATCTCCTATCCTTGTCAAGAGTATACTTGCATCATTGCATTGGGCAATCCATCTCACCTCTTGAGTGGATTAGCAAAGAATTCTTTCACCATTTTCATTTTCATTTTCAAGAGTTGTAAGAAAAGCTTATTTGTGGGGGTACAAGAACCCTCCCTTGGAGGAAGAAGGGACTCATAGTCCTCTTTCTTCTCGGTGTTTTCTTTCACTAATATCATCCTTATCATTGGTGACATGGGTCTCATTGTTTCTTTTGTCCTTATGTCCCTATGTTCATTAATTTAGTTGTTGTTTTATTTCTTAGTTTATTTCTTAGTTATTGTTTTATGTTTCTTTCTCTAACCCTTTTCCTTGCAGCTGTCCTGCTTAGAAAAACCAAATAAGATTGCAAGCACCTCGATTTTTCTCACTAAGTTGACGAAAGAGGTGCAACAAACAGGGTCCAGAATATTTATCAATGAAGACCTCATTCCAAAGGACCAATTTGAATTAAGGAAGAAATTTCAAAAGTTGAAAGAAGCTAGGAAGGAAGGGAAATGGGCAATCATTAATGTCAAAAGGCTATTATTATGGATAGAGACCAAAAAGATAACAATAAATAGAAATTTGGGGCATTCCAGATCCTCTCTTTGAATTTTTGTGTTTTTCCATGGAGTAAAGGGCCTATAGTAAGTTGGATCTTGAGTGGCATTCATATTAGTTTCTTGGTTGAAACTTTGGAGCATGAAGAATCTAGGATCCCTAATATAGAAGGATTTGTTTCGTGGTCAAAATGGAACAAGAACTCCTCCTGTAGAGGGGTTGGAGGCATAACATATTACATAAAAAGAAACATCTCTCGTTACATTAGGATTCATAAGAAAGATCCTCTCAATCAGTACATATGGATGTAGGTATCATATATCAATGTTAAGAATATAATTTACAGAGCAATAGGTGATAGGTGATAGGAAGGGTCTCTAGTTGGGGAAGACCAATAATAATTTATTAATGTATATATAAACCTATCATGATAATGCAAATCACATCATGTGTGGAGTTACTTTTTTCCCCACTCTCTGTTAGGGTCCTAACCCGCACGTAGGTAGAGCAATATATTCAGATGTAATAAAGGTCAATATTAATAAGGCCTTTCAATAAAATAGAATAAGGCGGATGTAAGAAGACATAATAGAAGCTTTCGCTTCTAGAAGGATCTTCCTCTAGATGCTTCTCTTGATAGACATATTTAGTATAAATAAAGGTTGAGGGTATGAAAACCCTAGCTTAGGGATTATTGTAACAGAGTGCTGCTCAACTGGAGGTTGCCCCCTAGAGGAGGCCCGTGAACATTTCTTTATGAATCAAAGTGTTATTTATGTTGTTGTTCTTATACCATTTCTATGTTATTGTGGAGATTATGATGGTTATATTATTGTTATTCTTCCATTTCTATCATTTTATTTATGTTCTCCATACTATTTATATCTGGTATATTACAAGTGGTGTCAGAGCACTTTCCTTGGCAGAAATTGTGGGATTTTTTTTTCCAGGGTAGAGACGTATTCCGGCGTCTTTAAGCCACAGAGATATGTCGTTACATGCATAAACCCATGGTTGAGGGATTCATACACGCAGGAAATACAAGTGGTTCTTAAGCACACATCTGTTGGCCACCCTTGTAACCCTTGTTGGTACCCCTTCGAGTGGTAGCGCATTAGACAACACCTGTGTACGGATTGGCCTAGATTTCCTGAAGCCCTCTTTAGATAAACCGTTTGGCCACCTGACTTCTATAGTGCCACCAAGAATAGCACTCAGGAAGATACTCTCTAGTACCTGGGTAGTCGGGTAGTATGGCTAAGGGTACAGTCTATCCTCCTTAGTCAGTGCCTTAAGATATTGAGCTGAGTACTACTATTGGACCCTGCACATATATCAAAGAGCTATAGCATAGGGAAAACCCTTGTCTGTAGAACCCTTGAATACCTAACCCTTGGGGGACAGAAACATAAACAAATTAAAATAGACAAGATCTATTTTCGCGCAACTGTGTTCAGGTTGCCAAGTAAATACACATTTCTTTCTGGTTAAAAATTTGGAGATTTCATCACTGCAGTATTCTTCAAATCGGAGTATAACTCCGCAGGTGTTATACTATTATTTCACAATTATTTTTTCTGGAAATTGTTTCACCATTATTTGAGACATATTCCATTAGATTCATCTCTTTGCCCTTATCACATTCATCCATATCATTTTTAGGCAAAATTTTTGAACCCACCCGCCCCTTTTTAGTTCTCCCATCCTCATGGCCCATACCCATATCCAACACCTGGAAGCTCGCTTCAACACCTTGCAATCTAGTTTCCTCGAGACCCAAAAACAAGTGAAACAACTAAGTGCTATTGTTGCCTCCATCGATACATCCATCAATTCAACCATAAATACAACCATGCAATCCTCAATGGAGGAAGTCAAACAAGAACTAACCACCCAGCTTGAATCTGTCTTTGCATCACTCTGCACCAAACTGAAGATCCCTACAGATGACCCTTTCTCTGACACACCTCCAAAGAGTGAAGGTGAACATTCCTCCCATTCCCATACCTTTCAGCACCAACACTTTAAATGTGACCTATGCCTTCCATGGGTGGATGTGACCAAATTTGATGGCTCGGATCCCACTGGATGGGTCACCCAAATGGAACATTATTTCTCTTTATACGACATTACATATGACTTGGCCAAACTCTGGTATGGTGTTCTCCATCTAGATCAAGAACGTTGACAATGGTGGCAATGGAGAAAAACTTCTCGTCAAGGGTATATTTCTTTGACCCAATTTGTGACTAAGCTTTATGAACACTTTGACACTGACACCAACCATTTGGGCCATTTGACAAATTTGAAACAATCAGGAACAGTAGAAGACTTCATAGCTTCTTTTGAGCACCTGGATTTTCGAATAGAGGGCGTGACTGATGCTTTCTTTCGAGAGTGTTTTATTAGTGGCCTCAAGGATGAGATTCGGGCCCATGTCCTCATGGATCGACCTTCGAGTTGGGTAGAGGCTACTAAAAAATCTAAAGAAGAACAACAGGTTGTATCCTCTCAAAACCGTAAACCCTCCTTTATCCCTCACCCTAAACCCATAAATCCCACTACTCCCTCTGCCCCATTAAAGATCCAAAAATTAACCAGGGCTGAAATGGTTGAACGCCAACTCAAAGGCCTTTGTTATAATTGTGATGACAAATATTTCTCGGGCCATAAGTGTAAGGAACAAAATATTTTTATGGCCATCTCTGAGGATATTTTGGAAGAGGATGTTGAAACTCCCCTTGTGCCTGAGTCACCTGAAATCACTGACATAACCCCTCCCTCAGACCCTCCCAAAGTGGAACCGATCATTTACCTCAATGCTCTCACTAGCTTCTCTGCCCCCCAAACCCTCAAGTTAATCAGTTACATCAACCATCGGAAGGTCATCATTCTGGTTGATAGTGGAAGCATCCATAATTTTATTCATTGTCGCATTGCCCAAGAAAGTCATTGCTACATCCGTGTCATCAACAATTTCAAAATCATGATTGCCAATGGTGGTGCCATGAAATGTGGAGGGCGCTATGAAAATGTGCGTCTCCAAATCGATGACTACCACCTAAAATCCCATATGTTTTCTATCGACATGGGCAGTTGTGACATTGTGTTGGGTGTATACTGGCTAAGGACTTTGGGTCCCATTCTCATGGATTTTAAGGAATTAACCATGCAATTCGACCAGGAAGGCCACCAATATAAATTCCAAGGCATCACTGCTGGTTCACTTAAGGTCATTAGTTCCTATTGCATGGAAAAGTTGCTCAAAAAAGGTCATTCTGGTGTCATTTCCCAACTCCATGCCATACAAGTAACATAGACACCCCTAGTGCCGCAAGACCTCCAAGCCCTCCTTTATAAACATCAATGGTATTTTCCACTCCCCAAGGACTCCCTCCTTCCCATGGTGTTCATGATCATTCCATTCCCCTTATACCTGGAAGCCTTCCTCCCAATATCCGTTCGTATCACCACCCCTTTTCACAAAAAAATGAAATTGAGAAAATGGTCTAGGAACTCCTTACTGTGGGTGTTATCTGCCCTAGTATGATCCCTTACTCTTCTCTTGTATTCATGGTCTTGAAGAGATAAGGTTCTTGGAGAATGTGTCCTGACTTCTGTGCCCTCAACAAATTGACCATTAAAGACAAATTTCCCATTCCTGTCATTGATGACCTCCTGGATGAATTGAGTGGCGCCCAATTCTTTACTAAAATTGATATTTTCTCAGTCTATCACCGGATACTTATGAAAGAGCCAGACATTCCCAAGATGGCCTTTTGAACTCATGAGGGCCACTATAATTTTTTGGTCATGCCCTTTGGCTTGTGTAATGCCCCCTCCAGCTTCCAAAGCCCCATGAATCATGTCTTCTGTCATTTTCTCCATCATTTTGTCTTAGTTTTCTTTGATGATATCCTCATCTATAGAAAAAACTGGACATACCATCTTACTCATGTGGATCAAGTTCTCCATCTACTCTCTCAGCACCAACTTTTCCTCAAACATTTTAAATGTGCTTTTGGTGCCTCATAAGTAGAATAATTGGG
The DNA here is from genome assembly GCA_009831015.1 of Picea engelmannii. Taxonomy (NCBI): domain Eukaryota; kingdom Viridiplantae; phylum Streptophyta; class Pinopsida; order Pinales; family Pinaceae; genus Picea; species Picea engelmannii. Next base: position 596,664 of record ML778011.1, read on the forward strand.
TCATTTGGTTGGCAAGGATGGCATCAGGGTGGATCCGAAAAAGATTAAAGATATGCAATATTGGCCGCACCCAAAGACTCTCAAAATCTTCCATGGATTTCTAGGTTAATAGGGTATTATCAGAAGTTTGTTAAGAATTATGGAAATATTGCAGCACCTCTCACTGTTCTCCTAAAAAATAACTCTTTCACTTGGACTCCAGCCGCTGCTCAAGATTTCCAAACCTTGAAGATGGCCATGTGCACCACTCTAGTTCTGGCCCTTCCTGATTTCACAAAGACCTTTGTGTTGGAATGTGATGCCTCAAGGAAAGGAATCGGTGTTGTCCTTATGCAAGAGGGTCAACCTTTGGCCTTCACCAGCAAGCAACTATCTGAAAGGAATCTAGGCAAACCCATATATGAAAAGAAAATGTTGGCTATTCTGCATGTCGTTGATCTATGGCGCCCTTATCTCTTGGGGAAACATTTCCAAATTAAGACAGACCATCAAAGCCTCAAGTACTTTATGGAACAATGCATTTTCTCCTCGGAGCAACAAAAATGGGTGACTAAACTCTTTGGATATGATTACAAGATAATTTACAAGAAAGGAAAAGACAATGTGGTGGAGGATGCACTGTCCTGAAAATATGAAGAAGAAGGATCCCTTTTTTCTCTTTCCTTCATTGTACCAGATTGGCTCCAAGCTGTTTGCCAAGAATTGCTACAAGATCCCAAAAGTCCGCATCTGATCCAACAATTGCAGACCAATGCTCCATCTCCCCTAGGGTACTCTTAGCTCCAGGATGAGCTTCGATACAAAGTCCATTTGTATTTAAGTAAAGAATCCAAGATTAAATACATAGTACTTTCTGAGCTTCATGCTACACCCACAGCGGGGCACTCCGGGTTCACCAAAACCTATGACAGGGTCAAACATTATTTTTTCTAGGATGGTATGAAAGATGAAATCCATAATTTTGTCGTTGAATGTGATGTGTGTCTGTGCAACAAGGGAGAAACAGTCAAATATCTTGGCACACTACAACCACTTTCGATTCCACCTTCTATTTGGAAGGATATTTCTATGGACTTTATTACTCGCTTACCCAAATAGAGAAATAAATCAGTCATAATGGTGGTTGTGGATCGCCTTTCCAACTATTCTCATTTCTTGGCTCTTCAACACCCATTTACGGCATCCACGGTGGCTCAAATTTTCATGGACCGGGTATTCAATCTTCATGGCATGCTGCACTCTATTTTTTCTGATCGTGACCCAACTTTCAGAAGAAATTTTTGGCAAGAAATGTTCAAGCTACAGGGAAACCTATTGCATCTCAACACGGCTTATCATCCCTAGACTGATGGTCAAACGAAAGTTGTCAACAAGTGTTTGGAAACATATCTGAGGTGTTTTGCCTCTGAAAAGCAAAATCAATGGGCTCAATGGTTACCCCTAGCTGAATGGTGGTACAACACTTCCTACCATACAACTACACGCATGACTCCTTTTGAAGTAGTATATGGACAGAAGCCACCTTCAGTTCTCTCATACTTACCGGGTACCTCGAAGGTCCAGGCGGTTGACCAAACACTTACAGTTCGAGAGGATATTCTATGTACCCTCAAAGAGAACTTGGTCATGGCACAGAATCGCATGAAGCAACAAGCAGATCAAGGTCACTCTGAATGCCAATTTGCAGAAGGGGATCAGGTGTTTCTATGACTTCAACCATACAAGCAAACTTCCCTCAAGGTCGAGCATTGTTAGAAGCTAGCGCCCAAATTTTATAGACCTTATACAGTTCTTAAGCGTGTGGGACAAGTCGCCTATCAGTTAGCTCTGCCCAGTCATTCAAAGCTACATCATGTTTTTCATGTTTCATGCTTAAAGAAGGTGATTGGAACTAGGTGCCAAATTCAAACCAACCTTCCTGAGTTAGCTAAAGAAGGATCCATTTGGCTACAGCCAGAAGTAGTTTTGTACCAGCGTGAGCATTGCCTGCATCAGCAAACCATCAAGGAAGTGCTAGTCTAGTGGAAATATACAACTCCAGCAGATACCTCTTGGGAACCAGTTATCATTCTGCAGCGGTTTACACATATCAAGCCTTGAGGACAAGGTTGTTTTTAAGGGCACAGACATGTTAGGGTCCTAACCTGCACATAGGTAGAGAAATATATTCATATGTAATAAAGGTCAATATTAATAAGGCCTTTCAATAAAATAGAATAAGGCGGATGTAAGAAGACCTAATAGAAGCTTCCTCTTTTAGAAGGATCTTCCTCTAGATGCTTCTCTTGATAGACATATTTAGTATAAATAAGGGTTGAGGGTATGAAAACCCTAGCTGGGAGATTATTGTAACAAAGCATTGCTTGAATCGAGGTTTCCCCCTAGAAGAGGCCCGTGAACATTGCTTTCTGAATCAAAGTTCTATTTATGTTGTTGTTCTTATATCATTTATGTGTTATTATGGAGATTATGCTGGTTATATTACTGTTATTTTTCCATTTCTAGCATTTTATTTTTGTTCTGCATACTTTTTATATCTGGTATATTACACTCTCTTGGCCTGAAATTTGTATGAGAGACTGATCAACTACATTAATTATTTCTATGGACATTTCCTTGCTAGTGTATAGAAAATTCTTGACCATCCTTCTAATCCTTATGCATTCCTGAAGGATTCTTTATGACTGAAATCATCCTCCATGCATTAGATATCCCTGGTCTGAGTAAACACTATTATATCTACAAATCCTTCGACGAGAATTATTAGTATCTATCCCTGTGTAGAATCTAAAGAACCCAGCGAAAGGTTTGTTGTCATATTACATTTATCAATATGTCATTGTATTACAAAGTAACCAATGAAAGATATATTGTGATCGCCTTTGTAAATCCTAACCTCATCCTCATATTATAGCAATGATTCCCATTCGTTATGGTTTAGAGTAGTCGGCATGACACCATCACTCAACATAACCCTAACGTAATAGCTCAAACTCGTAGAATATCACATCTCATTTCTACCATCGAATCGAGTGCCTTTTGACTGTACCATTGGTAATCAAATTTTCCTCTATTACCATGAAAAACATTAAACATTATAGTCTTGGAAAAAGGCCTACATTTCTCGATGATAACATGATCCCATTCCTAGAATGGAAGCAGGGTGAAATATGGGTTGGTATGTTCGAATGTCTCTTCTCATACCTCTAATATTTCTTAACAAAATTGAGATAGTCCCGACAGAGTATATTTTCCCTTGACATTTTAGCTTCCCTTGACATTTTAGCACTGTAACACGTTCCCGCTAATATACGACACCTTATTTCGACCATAGAATATGCCTAAATGTTAAAGTATCATACATCTATTTGTTATTCGACTCTTGTGCTAATAAAAACCTGCAAGTACAGACCGTCGTCAACCATCTATTTTCCATTTGACTCTTGGGTATCATTGTTTCCATATATTTCGTAAATATTTTTTAAATAAACATATCAGCAAAGACATTGTTTCGATTCTTGAAAGTTAATGCTTTGCATTCTTTACTAAATCTTTGTCTAGTTGCTTTCAAAGTTAATGCTTTGCATTATTTACTATTACCTAGCATTGAGAATAATATGGTGCTTTGGATGTAATAGAAAGTATATTTGGTCCATATCACCATCCCCGTGTAGTATTTATACTTCACAAAATATTCCATTCTTACTTCAGTGCATCACCTTATAACCGACAACTAGCATTTCAAGAAGAAGACAATTCATTTGCTTGTATCAACAAGTGCATTTGAACAACATAGAAGAAATAAGAGAGGACACATAAATAAGAATCTCAGAGGAAGGGGGATTGGCATAATCCCTATGAAAAATCCAATATTCATTGTACCCATTGTGGAATGAATGGGTCACATGTAGCCATCAAATGTAGATTTCTATCGCAAAATATCAAAGAGAAAAGACATAGTCAAAAAGAAGACAGAGATATAACTTCAAGACCAATGAAAGTTAAAGCACTTATTCATTACGTTGTTTCCCATTGCAATATAGGAGTAACTGAATATCTATGCAATGCTTCATTTTCTTCTTGGGGAGAATCATGGCTTCTTGAAACAGGAAAAAATACCACATGACATTTTGAAGATATTTATTCGAAGACTTTGATGACAATGTAGATGCCAAAGTGGAATTGCCAGATAGATCAAGTCTCAAATCTTCGTGAATGGGCATCATCAGGCTTAAGTTACCTAGACTCTCAAATTTTATTCTACACAATGTACTTTATCTTCTTGAGATGCAAAGAAACTTGATTTCCCTTGTGCACATCACACAACAAGGCCACTATGTTCATATGTTCAGTGGGAAAGTTGAAATAAGGAAGGATTATGACAACGTGCTTTTCATGAATGAAATGGAAGATGGAAAATTGTTGAAGTTGAATGGGACATATTCCCATACATACATTGATGCATACCTCTCTCATAATTATTCAAGTATAATTCCATTTACTATTTTGTGGAAAGCTAGATTTGGTCATATTAATTATGGCAATATTTATTAGTTGAGAAAGAATGGTGTTTCTAGTTTTCCTACTATTCCTAGGAAATTGAAGCAATGTGATGCTTGTATCCTTGGAAAACATAGCAAACAACCCTTTCATGACTCTACTTCCACAACCCATAGAAAAATTGAACTGATTCATTCTTATTTGTACAAACCTATGCATGTTCCTTATGCAAATGGAGACAAATATATCATGACTTTTATTGATGATTACACCATGATATGTTGTGTGTACTTGTTGAAATATAAATCACAAACTTTTGAAACATTTAAAATTTTTCATGTATGGATTCAAAATGAAGCTCATTCTCGTATTGGCTCTCTTTGCACTTACAATGGAGGAGAATATACTTCTAATGAATTTGAAATCTACCTTTTCGAACATGGGATCAAACATCAAACCAAATTTCCATACAATCCACAACAGAATGTTGTGGCTGAACAAATGAACAGGACACTCCTAAATATGGTTCATTCCATGATGTTTTTAAAGAATGTTAAATCGATATTTTGGATTGATGTAGTTAAATGTGCAGTTTATGTCAAAAACAAGTGTCCATCTCATGCTCTTAATAACAAGACTCCATATGAAATGTGATATGGACACATTCCTTCGATGATGCAAGTTAGGGTCTTTCATTCCACTTTCTATGCCTTGATTCCTAAGGAGCAAAGAAGCAATATAGATGTAAGGAGTCAAAAGTGCATATTCTTGGGGAACTCAAATAACACTAAGGGGTATCGTCTTTATGATGAGACAAATAATAAATTTTTCCTTTCTAGAGATGCGATATTTCTTGAATCCACCAAGAAAAACAAAACTATTGAGAGGTAGCTTGATCATCTAGACATATTTACTTGTATAAAGACATCATGAATTTGATGATGAGATTACACATCTTGAAGGGGGGATCCCCATATTGGGTTAATATTTATAATATCATTATGAATAACCATCTTCCCCTCTTGAGGATGTTCCTGCCACTTCATCATAACCTGAGGTTCACTTGGATGATGTGATCAGGAGGATTGAAAAGATAAGGCTTGATGAGAACTCAACACGATCTCAATCAACTAAGAAACCCAAACCGTCTCATAAAGGTCCACTAAAATCGCTCATAAAAAACTTGAAAGTTTTCATCCTGATGAGGTCAGGAAGATAGGAACCATATTGTCCTCAAAATAAGATGGAACTAACGTAGATAATTCAACTCAGATGATGTAGTTGAAATGGATGTTTCATATGATTGTGAGTTGAATTTATCTACTAATCTTGAACTCGCTTCCTTTAAAGAATATTCTTCTCATGATGAATGGAAATAAGCCATGAAAAAGGAATATGATACTCTCATAATGAATGGGACATGGAAGTTGGTGGATCCTCCATTTGGAACGAAACCAATCAATTGAAAGTGGGTATTCAAGAAAAAGTACATATCACATAGCTCACTTGACAAGCATAAATCCAGGCTAGTGGAAAAAGGATTTCCATAAAAATAATGTGTTTATTATGAGAAAAAAATTTCCCCCACAAAAAAATGGGATACCATCCAAACTCTGTTTTCCATGGCAACACATAATGGATGGAAAATTCATCAAATGGATGTGAATAATGCTTTCTTGAATGGAGACTTGAAAGATAATGTGTTCATGTCTCAATCAGAAGCATTTCTTGTGAAGCGACAAGAACATAAGGTATGAAATATCATCAAATCCATATATGTCTTGAAACAATAACTACGTGCATTATATAAAAAGTTAATTGAGCATGTTCTGAAATTAAATTTCAAGCACTTCAATCTTGATGATGCAACTTTACTTGTCAAGAAAGTTGGAAAAATATTGTATATCTTGTATTATATGTAGATGATCTATTGATAATGTTATATTTTCTTTATTTATAGAGAATTAGAGTTACCATTGTTCTTTTAATTATTTACTATAAAATTGTATTTATCATGTACTGAGCAATACCAACATAAACAAGAGACAAAAGAACATGAGAGATTTATCCTGGGAAAACCCCAAATGGGGGAAAAACCTAGCAACCTTTCTTAGATAGATTTTGTTCACAAAGAAATTCTAATCATGAACCAACAGATAAACCCTATAACAAAGGATATCTCAAGATACAACCAGAAATACCACCCTAGTTGCAGAAAAAACACAAGGTAGCACACCTTTTTCAAGTGTAACACACAAGAGAGAAATACCAGAAAGATTGAACAAGAAGAATATTTGTCACTGCAGTTCTTGTGTTTCCCTTCCTCATAATTTATCCTTATTTTTGTGTAGATGATAGAGAGAGAGAGAGAGTGTCCAAATGAGCTAAGGTGCCTTCTATTTATAGTCTTCTTGTCCTCTTTACTCGATCAACTTCTCTTCTGTGAAGGTGTGACTTCTTTGTTCTTTATTATTCCGGGCCAACTTCTCTTATATGGTATTTCCACATATGTTCAATGGTTCTCTTTCTCTTAGAATATTCTTCTCATATAAGAAATGTCATCTAGGAGGGAAAGTGCCTCTTGCAACTACCAAAACATCAACACTCCCTCTTAGATAGGGAGGTATCTTTCACGATGTCTTAATCTAGTAATCCACTAACTAATCTATAATCACATGGTAGCACAAAACTACCACAATGCCATCGGTAGCTCGAATCATATGTCATAGTCTATGCAATCAAGTAGCACACAACTACTCCTAATGTGAGATGATAGTCTCCATGGAAAACATCTAGTAGCACACAAATACTACAATCTCATCTAGTAGAACACGATTTTTTTCGATCCATAGTAGTAAACAACTAATATCCAGTGGTACACAACCACTCCAAGTAGCACACAACCATTTTCCATAGACACAATTTCTATATCCTACAATCAACGACTACCTACACAAGCTACCACCATGTAGTCCAATAGTTTCTATGATTATGCAACAATCAACTAGTAGCACACAACTATTACCATCCCATCAGCCATAATCATAGTCTGCAATCCCTATGATTGTGCAACAATAAGCTAGTAGCACACAACTACTACCATGTCATCAACCATATTCATATTCTACAACTATGCAAAAATCAACTAGTAGCACACATCTACTACCATGCCATCATCCATAGTCATAGTCCATGTCTCTATAACTATGCAACAATCAACTAGTATCACACAACTACTACAATTACATCAACCATAGTTATAGTCTCATTGAGTAGCACGAAGCTACTCCCACAGTCATCATTACTATGTGTGTGATGTTTCTTCTCTCATCAGGTTCGGTAGTGCATTACCCCCTCAGTCACCTCGCATGACTGATCTATGGAATCGTTGGCTAGAGGGGTTATCTAGAAGGAGGAGAAACAACACACCTCCATCTTAATGAGGGTGGAAATTCTTCATCATGCCAATCTTGTCTCTAAATTACTCATAGTTCACTCTAGATAGAGGCTTGGTGAGAATGTTCACTATCTTCTCATCTATGGATATGTATTGGATATCTATGTCTCCTCTCAGCACCATGTCTCGGATATAATGACATTTTATCTCTATGTTCTTTGATTTTTCATGAGAGATAGGGTTCTCTAACATCATTACACAAATTTGATTGTCACAATGTATCAAAGTTGGCTCAAATTCTAGATCAAATATCACTACAAGAAACTTTTGAAGCCACACTGCTTCAGGACTTGCCACACAAGCTATGATATACTCTTCTTCTGCTATACTAAGTGCCATTGATGTATGATTCCTTCTCAACCATGAGATCATACCCGGTCCTAGACTAAAGAAGCATCTAGAAGTACTCTTCTGATCCACTCCATTCCATTCCCAGTCAGATTCTATATATCACTACAGCTTCACATCTCCACTTGAGACGTATCAATCCATATCCAATTGTACCACATAGCTACCTCAACATATGTTTTCCTATCATCCAATGTACATGTCTCGGTTCAACCATGTACTGAATCAATGCGTTCACTACAAAACATATATCTAGCTTGGTACTAACCAGGTACATCAAGGATCTAATCCATTGTTTGTACATCATGGGATCCACCAAATATGAAGATGAATCACTCAGAAGCTTCATATTTATCATCATGGGTGTGGCCATGGACTTGTATTCCATCATCCCAAATCTCTGTAGGATCTCAACAATATATTTTCCTTAGCTAAGGAAAATATTGTCTGATCTCTGCCACACCTCCCATCCCAAGAAGTAATGCATCATACCTAGATCCTTCATCTTGAAATCTGAAGCAAGCTCTCACTTGCACCCAACTATGAGCTTCTCATCTCCTATCAGAAATAGGTCATCCACGTATAGAACCAACATCAACGAGAAAACATTCTCAACCTTATAGAAAAGATTGGGGTCTACATCACTCTTATTAAATCCAAAGTTCATCGGGTATTTATCTATCCTTGCACACCATGCCCTGGGTTCCTGCTTCAATCTATACAAGACCTTCTTCAATATGTAAACATGGGACTCTTTTCCATGGATCACAAAACCTTGTGGTTTCTCTATGTACACTTCTTCCTCTATTACACCATTCAAGAAGGAATTCTTGACATCCACCTGGTGTAATTTTCATCCCATTGTGGAGGCAATCACAATAATCAATCTGATGGAAGTGTACTTTTCTATAGGAGAAAATGCCTCATCATAGTCTTCTCCCTCTTTCTAGGATATTCCTCTAGTAGTGTCAACATAAGGTAACATCCACATACAATAAAAAACATGCGGACTACCTCCCCATCTAAAAAGATAACACTCCCTCTTAGTGAGGGATGTACTCATTGCCATATCCATCATCTTGTCCCGTCACACTGTTCTTTGTAGGAGTTCCCTATGAACCGGGAGCCATCCTCAACACCTTCATAGAACTCGAACTAGAAGATATTCTCTTGAAAACTACCTAGAACCTTGATATCCTTGGAGAATACACTCCATCCCGAGAAATGGTTCGAACACACCATCTGAGCCTTTTTCTGGTGCTCAGAAGAGACTCACTCTTTTCTCTTGGAATGAAATACTGAATCCTCGAGACCACTGCAATCTCAGGAGCCTGCTCGTTCTCCTCATCTGACGCTGAATCATACATTGAAGTTTTTCCTCACAACATATACATCTTATCCACCCAATCACTGATCAAATGCAGTTCCTCTGTGTCCACTGCCTACCTTTAGATAAAGACATGTTCCCTCTTGAACAATGTACAATATCCTACATCCTCCAAGGCTGATACTGAGAGAAAGTTAACCCTCAACTGTGGAACAAAGACAACTCCATCAAGATCCAGGAATCCTCCATACTCAAGCTGGAATCTAACCCTCCCAAATCCATGTAAAACTCGTGCCATAGAACCTTGATTTACCACCTTCCGGTCAATACCTATCTCTATGATAATTAGGAATAATTGCCAGATTCCAGTCATGTGGAAAGAGGCTTAACTATCAACAATGCATTTGATATCACCTCCAAATCCTCCACTACTGACACTGGAAACTAGGGTAACCAAAGAAAATTCCCTGTCGTACTTGGAAGAAAATTCCTCCATAGTTGTTGTAGTATCTATCTCAGGCCCCTCTCGTTGCTTCTTCTTCTTATTCCTCTCAGGACAATGAGAAGCAGGGTGCCCCAACTAGTTCCAACAATAACATCTGACTTTGCTCAAGTTCCTCCCAGAACTTCCTTTCTTCTTGCTCTTTGTAGTAAGAGTAACATTCTCATCAACTCCATATGTATTTTGGTCAGTTCTCTGAGATCCTTCTTGGATCTCATTCTCAGTGAAATCATCTCACAGTCTTCTCCAATCTAGAAGATGCTCACGACCCACCACACACTTCACGAATGCTTCCCATTCCTTGGTGAATCCTTTCAAGTCTATCCTCACCAACTATGAATACGATATGACCTCTCCAACATAATACATCTCATCTTTCACTTGAGATACCCGCGTAAGATAAGAAGAAACACTCTCCTCTTTACCCATCTTGGTATCATGAAAATTATCCTTCAAGGCCATCTTCTAATTCTCATTCTTCGCCTCAAATAAGTTCTTAAGTGCATCCCACATCTCTTTGGTTGTCTTCTTCTTAGCCAAGTGTGGGATAAGGTGATCCTTCACCCCATCCAGAATAATCCTCTGATATTTGGCCTCCTTGACCTCATCTAAATCCAAAGCAACATGATCTGATGTGGGAACCACAACAATATAACTGACATAGTTCCAAATCTAATTATCCTTGAGAATAACTGACATCCAGACCTTCCACTGCAAATAGTTGGAAATTCCATCCAACTGATCCTCGAATCTAATGCATGTAGTCATATTCCATGTCACAGCTCAAGGAAAAAAATCACAAATCCCCCCCCTTCAAAATTGCCCAAAAATGTCACTACTCACTGTCACTCAGAGTCTAAGCTCTAATATCATGTAAATTTTAATGACAAAAATCAACAAGCTAATATTTTGTCATAGACTTAGAAACCTAGAGATAACTATCTTGCATGAACTATGAAATGTCTAAAACTCACATTCATAAATTACTGTCAGAATAAATGCACATTGCTAAGTAATTATGTAATGGAAATAAACACAATGAACATCATTCAATCACACATGAATAACTCAAAAATTTAGGCAAATGCCAGGGAAAACCCCAATGTGGGGAAACCCAATGACAGAGAGATATTCTATTATTCAGCTTCAGGAAAGTACATAACAACAACAATAACACTTTTCCATCCAAGAGAAAAACCACTTACAACACAAAAAATTTCCCAACAAAATCTGTCTTGAAATTCGTTCCACAGTCTGTGCAACTGTACGGATTTGATGAAAACTGTACCTCATAAAATGTGTCCAGAACAGGATGTTGTACCATCTTCCTGTACGATCAACCTCTTTAGAAAACTCATAAAATATGCCTCGAAATATGTGCAACAATATGCCTCGATTTTCATGCCCAATTTTGTTATTGTACGACCTATATGGATATGTACATTACGGCCTATACCAGCAAAAACATAGCAACACACCAAAACAAAAATCCCTCCTTGGGATTTTTTCCCTATCTCTCTTGGGAAACGTTCCCTCCCTGTTGTCATCTTTCCTCTCTCAAGCTTACTCAGAAATATCTCAAACTCCTTCTCTCAATGTGTCTTGCACATTGCCCAATGCATTCTTTTATAAATCTGAAAATGGCATTTTTCCTCCAAAGTGTCTTTTCACCTTCCCCAACCTTAAATCCAAAGGCCAAGATCTAATCTTGCCTTTAGAAGATCAAGGGCCATGATTTATTCCCTCCAAAATAAATCACTTAAAATATCAAAGTACATTTCACTTTATTACATAAGTGCACTTTATGAAATAAAGTCACTTTAAAATTAGAAGGTACACTTTATTAAAAAGTCACTTTAATAAAAGAGCCACTTTAACACTTTATAAAAACCAATTACAAAGGTAAGTGTCTAGTAATGTCAACATAAGGTAGCATCCACATGCAAGACAAAACATGTGGAGTACCTCCGGAGCTAAAAATCTAACACTAGGGATGGATAATGGTGGAGAGTTATGCATAAATGAATTCAAAGAATTTTGTAAGAAATGTGGTATAGTAAGGCAAAATACTAATCCATATACACATCAACATAATGGAGTTTCACAAAGAATG
>ML778011.1:609577-628893 GCA_009831015.1 Picea engelmannii
ATGTTTGCAAGTTAACTTCTATTAGATTTATTTTATCTATTGTTTCTACTTTTTATTTTGAAGTAGAACAGGTGGATGTGAAGACAACATTCCTACATGGAAATCTAGAGGAAGAAATCTACATGAAGCAAACCGAAGGATTTTTTGTGAATGGAAAGAAAGAGTTAGTATGCAGGTTGAAAAATTCCATGTGTGGGTTAAAATAATCACTAAATATGTGGTATCAAAAAATTGATAATTTCATATTGGAACTTGGATTCACAAGGAGAAAAGAGGTTCATTGTCTGTATTTCAAATTAATCGATGATCATCTCATTTATTTGGTCTTGTATGTGGATGATATGTTGTTGATAGGAAACAACACGAAGATTATTTGGTATGTGAAAACTTAGTTTTCCTCTAAATTTTGAATGAAGGAGCTTGGTGTTGCAAAGTTTTACCCACGATTCATATAGATAGGTATACATAGAAGATGAGGACTTCAAGGTGGTGTTTCAACAACTACATGGACAAATTCATATAGAGGAAGGTGATAACAAGTCTAGTATTATTTCTAGAATGTGTTACTGATCCAGATGGATATCGGTGGCAACTAGCTCAAAACAGTTTTCTGACAATTTTGGCAATTTACTATTTTTAGCAGTTTTAACTTCTGGGGCCATTTTGAGGGCCTAAATGAAGGTTTTTTGGGATTGAACCCCTCAATGAGCATAAAAGGCATCATTGAGTCCCCAAAATGAATATCCTTGATGATACCTTTCCAACGGGCTATCACACACCTAAAACAAAGATCGTATGCAAAAGTTACGACCCCGGGAAGTTGATGTACTAACTTACCCAAACGGGGCCCACATGACTTTTGGCGCTTCATCTCCTAGGGTTAGGTTTTTGGATGTCTAGGGTTTTGGGCATTCTTTCTTATTGTAAAAATGCCTTCAGAGTCTCATTGTAACCTTCTTCTTGTGAATGCGTGTTGTCATCGCATCTCTTCTCAGAGATAAGCTGCCACAATTCCAACAAGCTTGTTTCGGCTGCATTTTACAGTTTCAGCTTATTTCGTTATTGAATAGAAAACCAGTTTTACTGTATCTCTTTTATTTTGTGTTAAGCACCTGTTAATAATCTACATTCATTTCCTTCTACTCATAAAATATGTATTAGTGGTATCAGAGCGATCTGCTCCTTGTCGTCTTAATGCATGTCCCCAAGGAGGTCGGAGTACAAAGAGTTGGGTCTCGAGCTTGTTTCTCTTGAGGAAAGAATCTCTCGCATGCCCAAGTGACCTTGCATGGCAGGAGAAAAGAAATACGATGGGACAGGAGATCCTTTCAAACTGTTGATTAAGGAATGCCTCACGCAACAAAGGAACGAGATGATGGATAGTTTCATGCAAATCCTTCGGCGGCTACCAACAGGTGATGCATCTTCTTCAAACGGAGGTGCCGCCCCCTTCAAGGTACAAATAAACTTTGATATTCCTATATTTGAAGGTTAGATAAATGCAGATGTTGTAGACAAGTGGTTGAATCTACTAGAAGGGTATTTTTTTGTCCATAACTTTTCGAATAAAGAAAAGATTACTTTTGCGCTCCTCAAAGTCGTTCCCCATGTCAAAGATTGGTGGGAAAATTTCTGTAAGAAAAAGGAAACAGAGGAAACCCCGTTATTTTCATTCATGGCCACTTGGGAATCCTTCAGGGATGCTATTAAGGAACAATACTACCCTGTCGGAAGCTATGACGACCTGTATACCAAATGGACCACACTGCGGCAAGAAAGAGACCAAGCAGTGCCCGATTTCACAAATATCTTCCATACCTTGTGCACCAAGTTGGGTATCAAATATTCAGAGTGACATCTGGTGCTCAAGTATGGAAGTGCTCTTCATAGATACATCCAGACTAAAATTTAATTTATGGACATCTCATCCTTGGGCGCAGCCTATCGATATGCCGTCAAAATCGAGTAGAAGCTCAAACAAAAGACGCGACAATTTGGGCCTAGGAACCCCTCACAACAAAAGCCAGGAAAGGGCAACCCCAACCGACTGAAAAAAGGACAGAGCAAAGATGGAAAGTATCAAGACAACCATTCCAAGCCGCAAGCAAAGAACAACACTAGAAAGACAAAGAAAGATACCAAGAAGTGGTGCGACTTCCATAAGAGCCTTTGGCATAACACTACTGACTGTCTCTCATAGTAGTCGCTAGTGGCCGAAGTGAAAGCCTCTGAATCAGATGCATATTATGACTCTGAGCCAGAACTAGAAAGGGGAAGACAGATCATTGACACGGAACCCAGTGCCACCGTTTCTACCACCAAGCTCCAGCTTGGTGAACCAGATGAGCCAGAAGAAGGAGAGCACCTCTTCCACTGACAGATGTGGGTAAAAGGCACCCCGCTGCACATAATCATTGATAGCGGTAGCTAGAAGAACCTCATCTCAACAGAGGTCATCAAGCGGCTGACCCTACCAACAATGCTACACCCACAACTGTACACCATTGAATGGCTCCGCCAAGGAAGTGATCTCCACGTCATCCAACAGTGTTGACTATCGTATGGCATCAAGCCCTTCAAAGACGAGGTATTGTGTGATGTTTCTCCTCTCCAAGTTTATGACGTTATTTTGGGCCAACATTATTTATGGAAATGTCATGTTGTATACGAGTCTAGTCCTTGTAGTGTTATTATTACTTTGAACAAGAAATTGTACAGGATACCCGAGGCAATCCCACCTAGTGCTATTTCCTTGATCTCTGCTAAGAAATGCAGGAAGGTCATCTCTTAGATGGGGAAGTTTGTCTTCTTCATGATTCACTCTCAGAATAAGTGAAAGATCACAGCCACATCCAGGGTCTCTGAGGCCGACCTCTCCACACAACAGAAGCAAGTAAATAAGGTTGTGGAAGAATACTCAGATATTTTCTCCTTACCTATAGCGGTACCTCTACACTTCCAGGTCAAGAAATCCATCGATCTGACCCCTGACGCATCACTACCCAATGGGCTATTCTATCATCACTCTTTGTTAGAGAAAGAGGTGATCAAGTGACAGATCCAAGAAATGCTCTATAAGGGGCACATCCGCCCCATCTCATCACCTTGCGGGAGCCCAATTGTGCTAGTATAGAAGAAAGATGGAACCTGGCGACTCTGTATTGATTATCGGTCTCTGAATAAAATCATAGTCAGAAACCGGTACCCAATTCCCTGAGTCGATGACCTCCTTGATCAACTCACAGGAGCCAAATACTTCAGTAAGATTGATCTGAAGTCTGGCTACCACCAAGTCCCGATAGAAAAGACAAATGTATGGAAGACTACCTTCAAGTCAAAGGAAGGCCTTTTTGAATGGTTATTCATGCCCTTTGGTTTGACAAATGCTCCAACCACTTTCATGAGGATGATGGACGATATCCTGTGACCATTCTTCAATACTTTTGTAGTGGTGTATCTGGATGACATTCTAATTTATAGCAAGACTTGGGTCGAACACTTGCATCATATTCAGTAGGTTTTGCACACCCTGCGCAACACAAGCTATATGCCAACTTGGAAAAATTCCCCTTCCGCATGGACAGGGTCCATTACCTGGGCTACATCATTGATCAACATGGTGTACATGTGGATCTAGCCAAGATCCAAGTCGTTTGTGACTGGCCAGCCCCAACAACACTCATTGAGCTTCGGAGTTTTTTGGGCCTTGCCAAGTTCTATCACAGGTTCTTGCTGGGTTTCTCCCATATTGCATGGGCCCTCAGCCAAATAAACAGGGGTGGTGGTAAGGCAAAATTTGCATGGGGACGGTCCCAACAACAAGCATTCAATGATTTGAAGCAGTGTTTTTTCTCAGCCCCAGTACTTTCACTACCAAACGTGCAACATCCATTTGAGATCGAGACAGATGCTTTAGACTATATTGTGGGCATCATTCTCACTCAGCACGACCACTCCATGGTCTATCATAGTGAGACACTGTCAGATATTGTTCGTAAGTACACTACTTACAAAAAAAAATGTACTCCATTGTGAAATCATGACGTCAGTGGAGACATTACATTCTTGGGAAGGAGACAATCATCCATGTTGATCATAAGCCATTGTAGTTCATACAGACACGGGGAAAATTGTAGAATGACCGCCATCAAAAGTGGTCCACATACTTGCAACAATTCCACCTCAACATCAAGTATAAAACAGGAAGCACCAATCACATTGTTGATTGCCTCAGTGGACCGCTAGTCGTGGCACTCACCATGGTGCTAGACTCTTGCAACCATGAGACATTTGGATGGCCCCAACTCTATGAGATAGACCCTGACTTCGCCACCACCTACCAAATGTTGGGTACAAACGCAATTGTCAATAATTTCCATATTCAAGATGGGTTGTTGTGTCATCTGGGCCATATCTGTGTTCCATCAAGTGAGTGAGTGAAGATGCTCTGGGAATCCCACTACAGTCGGGTGGTAGGACACTTTGGCGTTGAAAAGACAGTGGAAATGCTACAGAAACACTTCTACTGGCCGAAACTTCGACAGGAGGTCAACAAATATATCAGGTCTTGCACTGCCTACGCCATTGCCAAACCGAACACTAAGAAACGGGGTCTGTACACCCCTCTTCCTACTCCTAACAGGCCATGGGAATCCATCTTAATGGACTACATGTCGGGCCTCCCATCCACCAAGCGGGGAAATGACTGTGTTTTTGTGGTTGTTGATCACTTTTCTAAGATGGAGATCTTGGTTGCCTGGAAGAAGACCATCACAACAGAACCCACTGCCAAGATCTTCGTTGAATGAGTCTGGGTACATTTTGGAATCCCACAAACCATTGTCTTAGATTGGGATAGTCAATTTCTCAGCACATTCTGGTCGAGCCTCTGGTCACTGTTGGACACCAAGATCACCAAATCCACGACCTTCCACCCCCAGATAGATGGCCAAATCGAGGTTGTAAATCAAATGATTGTGCATATCCTTCGCATGTATAATTCAAAGCACCCTGGCACATGGGATGAGAGCCTTCCCTATGTCCAGCATAGCTACAACTGATCCCTGCATAGCTCAACCGGCCACAACCCCTTTCAAGTGGGGTTGGGATTCCAACCACTGGGACCCATAGATGTTGCACTTCCCTTTGCGGTCACCTCGACCGACTCATCTCCTGCTCCAACTGCAGCTGACAAATCCACCTGATTCATTGAGAGGATCTAACACGTCCACCAACAGGTTCAATATATCCTACAGAAGTCCAATGACAAGTACAAATAGCACCATGATCAACATCGGGTGCCGCATAAGTTTCAGGTGGGCGACAAAGTTTGGTTGCGCTTACAGAAAGAACGCCTTACAAGACCCCATCAAAAGATTCTCCCACTCTGTTATGGGCCGTATACTATCACCAATGATGTGGGAGATAATTCTTTTGATCTCAACATTCCTCCTTTCCTTGGTCTGCACCCAGTGTTCAAGGTGGATCTCCTTCGCCCTTATTTCCCACAATTACTGGACACCTCAGAAGTAACAGAACAAATGACACCAATAGAGTTCAACCCTGAATGCCTACAATAGGCATCCAATGATCATATTGTGGACAGACAGATCAAGGGCACTTGATAACAAAGGATCCAGCTTTATCGAGTCGTCAAAGTAGGGCATCTCTTGCACCAAGTCAAGTGGCTCACCCGGGGCCAAACTTAGCAGAAATTTCCTCATCTGATGGGGGACCTCAATGCAATGGAAACCATTTCTTCCTAAGGATGGAGGATTGATCCATATGGATATCAGTGTCCACCCACCGTTTCCAACTGGCTCAAAATAGTTTTCTGACAATTTTGGCAATTTACTATTTTTAGCAGTTTTAAATTCTGGGGCCATTTTGAGGGCCTAAATGAAGGATTTTTGGGATCAAACCCCTCAGTGATATCTAAAGCAATCATTGAGCCCCCAAAATGAATCTCCTCGACTATACCTTTCCAATGGGCTATCACACAGCTAAAACAGAGATCGTATGCAAATGTTACGACCCCGGGAAGTTGATGTACTAACTTACCCAAACGGGGCCCACATAACTTTTGGAGCTTCATCTCCTAGGGTTAGGTTTTTGGATGTCTAGGGTTTTTTGAATTCTTTCTTATTGTAAAAATGCCTTCAGAGCCTCATTGTAACCTTCTTCTTTCGAATTCACGTTGTCGTCACATCTCTTCTCAGAGATAAGCTGCCACCATTCCAACAAGCTTGTTTCTGCTACGTTTTACAGTTTCAACTTATTTCATTATTGAATAAAAAACCAGTTTTATTGTATCTCTGTTATTTTTTGTTAAGAACCTATTAATAATCTGCATTCATTTTTTTCTTCTCATAAAATTTGGATCAGTGGTATAAGAGCGGTCTGCTCCTTGTCGTCTTAATGCATGTCCCCAACGAGGTCGGAGTACAAAGAGTTGGGTCTCGAGCTTGTTTCTCTTAAGGAAAGAAGCTCTCACACACCCAAGCGACCTCCCATGGAAGGAGAAAATAAGGATGATGGGATAGGAGATCCTTTCAAACCATTGTTGAGGAATCCCTAATGCAACAGAGGAATGAGATGATGGATAGTTTTGCACAAATCCTTCAGCGGCTACCAACAGGCAACGCATCTTCTTCGAACAAATGTGTCGCCCCCTTCAAGGTACAAATAAACTTTGATATTCCTATATTTGAAGGTCATATAGACACATATACTGTAGACAAGTGGTTGAATCTACTATAACGGTATTTTTCTGTCCATAACTTTTTGAATAAAGAAAAGATTACTTTTGCGCTCCTCAAATCCATTCCCCATGTCAAAGATTGGTGGGAAAATTTTTGTGAGAAAAAGGAAATAGAGGAAACCTCATTATTTTCAATCACAACCACTTGGGAATCCTTTAGGGATGCTATTAAGGAATAATACTACCATGTCGAAAGATATGACAACTTGTATACCAAATGGACCACACTGCGGCAAGAAAGAGACCAAGCAGTGCCAGATTTCACAAATATCTTCCATACCTTGAGCACCAAGTTGGGTATCAAAGATTTGGAGTGAAATTTGGTGCTCAAGTATCGTGGTGCTCTTCATAGATACATCCAGACCGAAATGTAATTTCTAGACATCTCATCCTTGGGCGCAGAATACTAATATGCCGTCAAAATTGAGCAGAAGCTCAAACAAAAGACGTCGAAAATTGGGCCTGGGAACCCCGCACAACAAAATTGAGGAAAGTGCGGCCCCAAGCCACCGAACAAAGGACAGAGAAAATATGGATAGTATCAGGACAACCAATCCAAGCCGCAAGCAAAGAAGGACACTGGAAAAACAAAGAAAGATATCGGGAAGTGGTGCGACTTCCATAAGAGCCCTTGGCATAACACTGCTGACTATCACTCAAAGAAATCATTGGTGGCCAATTTGAAAGCCTCTGAATTAGATGTAGATTATGACTCTGAGCCAGAAACAGAAAGGGGAATATGGATCATTGACACGGAACTCAGTGCCACAATTGCTACCACCAATCTCTATCCTGGTGAACCAGACGAGCCAAAATAAGGAGAGAGCCTCTTCCATTCACAGATGTGGGTAAAAGGCACCCCACTGCACTTCATCGTTGATAGCGGAAGCCAGAAGAACCTCATCTCAGCAGATTTCATCAAGTGGCTGGCCTTGCCAACAACACCGCACCCAAAACTGTACTCCATTGGATGGCTCCGCCAAGGAAGAGGTATCTGCGTCAGCCAACAGTGTCGACTATCGTATGACATCAAGCCCTTCAAAGACGAGGTATTGTGTGATGTTTCTCCTCTCGAAGTTTGTGATGTTCTTTTGGGCCAAATTTATTTATGGAAAGGTCATGTTGTATATGAGTCTAGGCCTCATAGTTTTATTATTACTTTGAAGAGGAAATTGTACAGGATACCCGAGGCAGTCCCACCTAGTTCTATTTCCTTGATCTTTGCTAAGAAATGCAGGAAGGTCATCTCTCAGACAGGGAACTTTGTCTTCTTCATGATTCGCTCTCAGAATAAGCGAAAGATCACAGCCACATCTAGGGTCTCTGCGGCCAACCTCTCCACACAGCAAAAGCAAGTAAATAAGGTTGTGGAAGAATACTCATATATATTCTCCTCACCTACAGGGGTACCTCTGCACTGTCAGGTCAAGCACCCCATCAATCTAACCCCCAGTGCACCGCTACCCAATGAGGCAGTCTATCGTCGCTCTTTGTTAGAGAATGAGGAGATCAAGCGACAGATCCAAGAACTACTCCATAAGGGGCACATCCACCCCAAATTATCACCTTGCGGGAGCCCAATTGTGTTGGTACAGAAGAAATATGGAACCTGGCGACTCTATATTGATTATCGGGCTCTGAATAAAATCACAGTTAGAAATCGGTACCCGATTCCCGGAGTCCATGACCTCTTGGATCAACTCACGGGGGCCAAATACTTTAGTAAGATTGATCTGAAGTCTGGCTACCACCAAGTCCCGATAGAATAGACAGATGTATGGAAGACCACCTTCAAGTCAAACAAAGGCCTTTTTGAATGGTTGGTCATGCCATTTGGTTTGACAAATGCTCCAACCACTTTCATGAGGATGATGGACGATATCCTGCGACCATTCACCAATACTTTTGTAGTGGTGTATCCGGATGACATTCTAATTTACAGCAAGACTTGGACCAAACACTTACAGCATATTCAACAAGTTTTGCACACCTTGCGGCAGCACAAGCTATACGCCAACTTAAAAAAATGATCCTTCGGCATGGACAGGGTCCATTACCTGGGCTACATCATTGATCAACATGGAATACATGTGGATCCGGCAAGGATCGAAGTCATCCGTGACTGGCCAACCCCAACAACACTCATTGAGCTTCAGAGCTTCTTGGGCCTTGCCAATTTCTACCACAGGTTCATGTTGGGTTTCTCCCATAATGCATGGGCCCTCAGCCAAATAAATAGGGGTGGTGGTAAGGAGAAATTAACGTGGGGCCGGTCCCAACAACAAGTGTTCAATGATTTGAAGCAACTCTTGTGCTCGGCCCCAATACTTTCACTATTAGACTTGCAACATCCTTTTGAGATCGAGACAGATTCTTCAGACTATGATGTGGGTGTCGTTCTCACTCAGCATGGCCACCCCGTGGCCTATCATAGTGATACATTGTCAGATATTGTCCGTAAGTACCCTACTTACGACAAAGAAATGCACTCCATTGTGAAAGCATGCCTCTAGTAGAGACATTACATTCTTGGGAAGGATATAGTCATCCAAACTGATGATAAGCCATTGTAGTTCATGCAGACACAGGGAAAATTGCAGAATGACCGCCATCAAAAGTGGTCCACATACTTGCAGCAATTCCACCTCAACATCAAGTATAAAACAGGAAGCACCAATCGTGTCGTTGATTGCCTCAGTAGACCACCAGTCGTGACACTCACCACGGTGCTAGACTCTTGCGACCATGAGACATCTGGATGGCCCCAACTCTATGAGACAGACCCTGACTTCGCCACCACCTACCAAATGTTGGGTGCAAATGCAGTTTTCAATAATTTCCATATTTAGGATCGGTTGTTGTGTCATCTGGGTCATATATGTGTTCCATTAAGTGAGCGAGTGAAGCTTCTCTGGGAATCCAACTACAGTCGGGTGGCAGGACACTTTGGCGTTGAAAAGACAGTGGCGATGCTACATAAACATTTCTACTGGCCGAAACTTCGATAGGAGGTCAGCAAGTATATCAGGTCCTGCACTGCCTGCACCATTGCCAAAACCGACCACTAAGAAACATGGTCTATACACCCCTCATCCTTCTCCTGACAGGCCATGGGAATCCATCTCAATGGAATACATGTCGGGCCTCCTGTCCACCAAGCGAGGAAATGACTATGTTTTGTGGTTGTTGATCGCTTTTCTAAGATGGAGATTCTGGTTGCCTGGATGAAGACCATCACAACAGAGCCCACTGCCAAACTCTTCTTTGAATGAGTCTGGGTACATTTTGGAATCCCACAAACCATTGTCTCAGATCGGGATAGTCAATTTATCAGCACATTCTGGTCGAGCCTCTGGTCACTACTGGACACCAATTTCACCAAATCCATGGCCTTCCACCCCCAGACAGATGGACAAACTGAGGTTGTAAATAGAATGATTGTGCATATCCTTCGCATGTATAATTCAAAGCATCCTCTCACATAGGATGAGAGACTTCCCTATGTACAACATAGCTACAACCAAGCTCTGCATAGCTCAACCGGCCACAACCCCTTTCAAGTGGGGTTGGGATTCAAACCATGGGGACCCATAGATGTTGCGCTTCCCCTTGTGGTCACCTCGACCGACTCATCTCCTACTCCAACTAAAGATGACAAAGCCACCTGGTTCATTGAGTGGATCCAGCACATCCACCAACAGGTTCAACATATCCTACAGAAGTCTAATGACAAGTACAAATAGCGCCATGATCAACATCGGGTGCCACATAAGTTTCAGGTGGGTGCCAAAGTTTGGTTACACTTGCAGAAAGAACGCCTTACAGGACCCCATAGGAAGCTTCAACCACTCTGTTATGGGCCATACACTATCACCAACACCATGGGGGATAATTCTTTTGAGATCAACATTCCTCCTTTCCTCGATCTGCACCCAATGTTCAACGTGGATCTCCTTCACCCTTATTTCCCACCATTATTGGACACCTCAGAAGTAGCAGAACAACTGAAACCAAAAGAGCTCAACCTTGACTACCTACAATAGGCATCCAATGATCAGATTGTGGATAGACAGATCAAGGGCACTCAACAACAAAGGATCCAACTTTATCGAGTTGTCAAAGCAGGGCAACTTCTGCACAAAGGCAAGTGGCTCACACGGGGCCAAATTTAGCAGAAATTTCCTCATCTGATGGAGGACCTCAATGAAATGGAGAGGATTGATTCCTAAGGATGGAGGATTGATCCATATGGATATCGGTGGCCACCCACCTTTTCCAACTAGCTCAAAACAGTTTTCTGAGAGCTTTGGCAATTTACTATTTTTAGCAATTTTAACTTCCAGGGCCATTTTGAAGGCCTAAATGAACGTTTTTCAGGATCAAATCCCTCAATGATAGATAAAGGCATCATTGAGCCCCCAAAATTAATATCCTTGATGATACCTTTCCAACGGGCTATGACACGCCTAAAACGGAGATCGTATGCAAGAGTTATGACCCCGGGAAGTTGATGTACTAACTTACCCAAACGGGGCCCACATGAATTTTGGCGCTTCATCTCCTAGGGTTAGGTTTTTGGATGTCTAGGGTTTTTGGAATTCTTTATTATTGTAGAAAGGCCTTCAGAGCCTGAGTGTAACCTTCTTCTTGCGAATGCGCACTGCCGTCACATCTCTTCTCAGAGATAAGCCACCACCATTCCAGCAAGCTTGTTTCTGCTGCATTTTATAGTTTCAACTTATTTCGTTATTGAATAGAAAACCAGTTTTAATGTATCTCTATTATTTTGTGTTAATAACCTACTAATAATCTGAATTCATTTCGTTCTGCTCATAAAATCCGGATCAGTGGTATCAGAGCGGTTTTCTCCTTGTCATCTTAATGCATGTCCCCAACGAGGTCGGAGTACAAAGTGTTGGGTCTCGAGCTTGTTTCTCTTGAGGAAAGAAGCTCTCACATGCCCAAGTGACCTCCCATGGAAGGAGAAAAGAAAGATGATGGAATAGGATATCCTTTCAAACTATTGATTGAGGAAGCCCTCACGCAACAAAGGAACAAGATGATGGATAATTTCATGCAAATCCTTCGACGACTACCAACAGGCAACACATCTTCTTCGAACGGAGGCATCGCCCCCTTCAAGGTACAAATAAACTTCGATATTCCTATATTTGAAGGTCAGATAGACACAGATACTGTAGACAAGTGTTTGAATCTACTAGAAGGGTATTTTTCTATCCATAACTTTTCGAATAAAGAAAAGATTACTTTTTCACTCCTCAAAGCCGTTCCCCATGTCAAAGATTGGTGGAAAAAATTCTCTGAGAAAAAGGAAACAGAGGAAACCTCATTATTTTCAGTCACGACCACTTGGAAATCCTTTAGGGATTATATTAAGGAACAATACTACCGTGTCGAAAGCTATGACGACCTGTATACCAAATGGACCACACTGCGGCAAGAAAGAGACCAAGCAGTGCCAGATTTCACAAATATCTTCCATACCTTGCGCACCAATTTGGGTATCAAAGATTCAGAGAGACATCTGGTGCTCAAGTATCGCAGTGCTATTCATACATACATCCAAACCGAAATGGAATTTCTGGACATCTCATCCTTGGGCGTGGCCTATCGATATGCCGTAAAAAATCGAGTAAAATCTCAAACAAAAGACGCCACAATTTGGGCCTGGGAATCCTGCACAACAAAAGCCAAGAAAGGGCAAACCCAACCCACCAAACAAAGGACAGAGAAAATATGGACAGTATCAAAACAACCATTCCAAGCTGCAAGCAAATAAGGACACCGGAAAGACAAAGAAAGATACCCGGAAGTGGTGCGACTTCCATAAGATCCCTTGGCATTACATCGTTCACTGTCGCTCAAAACAGTCGCTAGTGGCCGATGTGAAAGTCTCTGAATCAGATGAAGATTATGACTCTAATCTAGAACCAGAAAGGGGAAGACAGATCATTGACATAGAACCCAGTGCCACCGTTACTACTACCAAGCTTGAGCCTCGTGAACCAGACGAGCCAGAAGAAGGAGAGAGCCTCTTCCATTCACATAATTGGGTAAAAGGCACCTCGCTGCACTTCATCATTGATAGCAGTAGCCAGAAGAACCTCATCTCAGTAGAGGTCATCAAGCGGCTATCCCTACCAACAACACCGCACCCACAACCCTACACCATTGGATGGCTCCGCCAAGGAAGTGGTATCCGCGTCAGCCAATAGTGTCGACTGTTGTACGACATCAAGCCCTTCAAAGATGAGGTATTGTGTGATGTTGCTACTCTCAAAGTTTGTGATGTTCTTTTGGGCCAACCTTATTTATGGAAACGTCATGTTGTATATGAGTCTAGGCTTTGTAGTTTTATTATTACTTTGAACAGGGAATTGTACAGGATACCCGAGGCAGTCCCACCTAGTGCTATTTCCTTGATCTCTACTAAGAAATGTAGGAAGGTCATCTCTTAGACGGGGAAGTTTTTCTTCTTCATGTTTCACTCTTAGAATAAGAAAAATACCACAACCGCATCCAAGGTCTCTGCGGCCGACCTCTCCACACAGAAGAAGTAAGTAAATAAGGTCATGGAAGAATACTCAGATATCTTCTCCTCACCTACAGGGGTACCTCTGCACTACCAGGTCAAGCACCCCATCGATCTGACCCTCGACGCACTGCTACCCAATGGGCCAGTCTATCGTCTCTCTTTGTTAGAGAATGAGGAGATCAAGCGACAGATCCAAGAACTACTCCACAAGGGGCACATCTGCCCCAGATCATCACCTTGCGGGAGAACAATTGTGTTGGTACAGAAGAAATATGGAACATGGCGACTCTGTATTGATTACCAGGCTCTGAATAAAATCACAGTCAGAAACTGGTACCCGATTCCTCGAGTCGATGATCTCCTTGATCAACTCACCGGTGCCAAATACTTCAGTAAGATTGATCTGAAGTCTGGCTACCACCAAGTCCCAATAGAACAGACAGATGTATGGAAGACCGCCTTCAAGTCAAACAAAGGCCTTTTTGAATGGTTGTTCATTCTCTTTGGTTTGAAAAATGCTCCAGCCACTTTCATGAGGATGATGGATGATATCCTGCAACCATTCACCAATAATTTTGTAGTGGTGTATCTAGATGACATTCTAATTTATAGCAAGACTTGAGCCGAACACTTGCAGCATATTCAGCAGGTTCTGCACACCCTGCGACAACACGAGCTATACGCCAATTTGGAAAAATGATCCTTCGCCATGGACAGGGTCCATTACCTGGGCTACATCATTGATCATCATGGAATACATGTGGATCCATCCAAGATCCAAGTCATCCGTGACTGGCCAGCCCCAACAACATTCACTAAGCTTTGGAGCTTCTTGGGCCTTGCCAATTTCTACAGCAGGTTCGTGTTGGGTTTCTCCCATATTTCATGGTCCCTCAGCCAAATAAACAGGGATGGTGGTAAGGCGAAATTTGCATGGGGTCGGTCCCAACAACAACTGTTCGATGATTTGAAGCAGAGCTTGTGCTCAGCCCCAGTACTTTCACTACCTGACCTGCAACATTCTTTTGAGATTGAGACAGATGCTTCAAACTATGCTATGAACACCATTCTCACTCAACATGGCCAGCCCGTGGCCTATCATAGTGAGACACTGTCAGATACTGTTAGTAAGTACCCTACTTAGGAAAAAGAAATGTACTCCATTGTTAAACCATGCGGCCAGTGGAGACATTACATTCTTGGGAAAGAGACAGTCATCCACACTAATCATAAGCCACTGCAATTCATGCAAACGTAGGGAAAATTGCAGAATGTCTGCCATCAAAAGTGGTCCACATACTTGCATGAATTCCACCTCAACATCAAGTATAAAACAGGAAGCACTAGTTGCATCATGTATTGCCTCAGTAGACCGCCAGTCGCAGCACTCACCATGGTGCTAGACTCTTGCGGCCATGAGACATCTGGATGGCCCCAACTCTATGAGACAGACCCTGACTTTTCCACCACCTACCAAATGTTCAGTGCAAACACAGTGGTCGATAATTTTGATATTCAGGATGGGTTATTGTGTCGTCTGGGCCATATCTGTGTTCCATCAAGTGAGCGAGTGAAGCTAATATGGGAAGCCCATTACAGTCGGGTGGCAGGACACTTCAGCATTGAAAAGACAGTGGGGATGCTACAGAAACATTTCTACTAGCTGAAACTTCGATAGGAGGTCAGTAAGTATATCAGGTCCTACACTGCCTGTACCATTGCCAAACTCAACACTAAGAAACAGGGCATGTACACACCTCTTCCTACTCCTGACAGGCCATGGGAATCCATCTCAATGGACTACATGTCGGGCCTCTCGTCCACCAAGTGGGGAAATGACTTTGTTTTTGTGGTTGTTGATCACTTTTCTAAGATGGTGATTCTGGTTGCCTGGAAGAAGAGCATCACAACAAAGGCCACTGCCAAGCTCTTCCTTGAACGAGTCTGGGTACATTTTGGAATCCCACAAACCATTGTCTCAGATCGGGATAGTCAATTTCTCAACACATTTTGGTCGAGCCTCTGGTCATTGCTAGACACCAAGCTCACTAAATCTGTGGCCTTCCACCCCCATACAATTGGCCAAACCGAGGTTGTAGATCGAATGATTATGCATATCCTTCGCATGTATAATTCAAATAACCCTTGCACATGGGATGAGAGCCTTCCCTATGTCCAACATAGCTACAACTGAGCCCTGCATAGCTCAATCGGCCACAACCCCTTTCAAGTGGGGTTGGGATTCCAACCATTGGGACCCATAGATGTTGCACTTCCCCTTGCGGTCACCTCGATTGACTCATCTCCTGCTCCAACTGAAGTTGACAAAGCCACCTGGTTCATTGAGCGGATCCAACACATCTACCAACAGATTCAGGATATCCTACAGAAGTCCAATGACAAGTACAAACAACGCATGATCAACATCAAGTGTCGCATAAGTTTCAGGTGGGCGAAAAAGTTTGGTTGTACTTGCAGAAAAAATGAATTACAGGACCCCATCAGAAGCTTTGTCCACTCTGTTATGGGTCGTACACTATCAACAATGCTATGGGGGATAATTATTTTAAGTTCAACATTCCTCCTTTCCTTGGTCTGCACCCAGTGTTCAACGTGGATCTCCTTCACCCTTATTTCCCACCATTATTGGACACCTCAGAAGTAGCAGAACAAATGACACCAACAGAGCTCAACCCTGAGTTCCTACAATAGGCATCCAATGATCATATTGTGGATAGACATATCAAGGTCACTCAACAACAAAGTATTCATCTTTATCGAGTCATCAAAGCAGGGCAACTCCTGCACCAAGGCAAGTGGCTCACCCGGGGCCAAATTCAGTAGAAATTTCCTCAGCGGATGGGGGACCTCAACGCAATGGAGACCATTGATTCCTAATGAGGGATGATTGATCCAGATGGATATCGGTGGCCATCAACCTTTTCCAACTAGCTCAAAACAGTTTTCTGACAATTTTGGCAATTTACTATTTTTAGCAGTTTTAACTTTCGGGGCCATTTTGAGGGCCTAAATGAAGGTTTTTCGGAATAGAACCCTTCAATGATAACCAAAGGCATATTTGAGCCCACAAAATGAATCTCCTCGACGATACCTTTCCAACGGGCTATCACACGCCTAAAACGGAGATCATATGCAAAAGCTACGACTCGAGGAAGTTGATGTACTAACTTACCCAAACAGGGCCCACATGACTTTTGGTCCTTCATCTCCTAGGGTTAGGTTTCTAGATGTCTAGGGGTTTTGGCATTCTTGCTTATTGTAAAAAGGCCTTCAGAGCCTCATTATAACCCTCTTCTTGTGAATGCGAGCTGTCGTCACATCTGTTCTCAGAGATAAGTCACCACCATTCCAACAAGCTTGTTTCCACTGCATTTTACAGTTTCATCTTATTTTGTTATTGAATAGAAAACTAGTTTTACTGTATCTCTGTTATTTTGTGTTAAGCACCTGTTAATAATCTGCATTCATTTCGTTCTTCTCATAAAATCCGAATGAGTTACTCTACAATCTTAACAAGCTTCGTGTCCCTAAATATGAATGACTACAACTTATCAGAGAAGCTCACACCTACAAGGTTGCAGGACATTTCGGTGTTGGGATTACATTTTCCAACTTACATAGTTATGTGTACTAGCCCAAAATGTAAGAAGATGTAGCATGGTATTTTAGAGGATGTATACTTTGTTGTATCAACAAGCCAAGTAATAGGAAGAAAGGTCCATATTATCCCTTACATGCAGCCACTCGACCTTAGGAAAGTATTTCCATGGATTTTGTGGAAGGTTTTCCAGCAACCAGTAAGGGACATGACTATATGTTTGTCGTAGTTCATAGGTTCAAGAATATGTGCATTATTATGTCTTATAAAAATACCACCAAAGGACAAGAAACATAAAAAATGTTCTTTGAACAAGTTTGGGTGCACTTTGGGATACCAAGGAGCATCATATCAGATAGGGAAACCATATTTATTAGTACATGTTGGACTATAATGTGGGATAACATGGCTACTAAGTTGAAGAGATATGCAATGTTCCATCCAAAGATAGACGAGAAGTCATAAGTAGTCAATAGGTCTTTGGTGTAGCTTTTCATGGGCTACAATCAGAAGCATCTGAAGACGTGGGATGAAAATATAATTTACATACAACACTCTTATAATAGAGTAGTCCACAGTTCTACTGGTAAGTTAACTTTTGAAACTTTATTTGGATAGTTTACACCTTCACCCTTGGATGTTGTATATGGATAGAAAGGAAGGGTGAGGGAGGACCTCACATAAGATGCATTAAGAGAAGAAAATTTTGTTGAGAAGATTAGGAAATTCCATTTGCAAGTAAAAGAGATGTTGAAGAAGTCACATGAAAAATACAAGGCCACATATGATCAAGAGAGAACAGATAAGTCATTAAAAGCGGGAGACAGAGTTTTGTTATAGTTGAACAAGCAAAGACTACAGGTTCCTAGTAAGAAGATCAAGGATTTGTGGTATGGACCTTTCGAGATATTGGAGAAGGTGGTAAATAACAACTACAAAATTAGTCCACCCCCATACATGTTGATTTACTCAGTAGTGAATGTAGATAATAATATCAAAATCTATGAATCTTCCATGTTGGACTAGGAGGAGGAGTTTGTCCTACCATCCATAGAGGACTTAGCACCGAATGTTGAGGAAGAGTTGGCATAGGAAACCGTTTTGCAAGAGAGGTCCAGAACTACAATATAGGGGCAACACAACCTTGGGTAGATTAGGTTGAAAGGATAACTTCTAGGAAAAGAAAAGTAGCACTCTAGGGAGAAGATAGAGGAAAATTTCCCTCACCTCATTCAGTAAATATTTTGTGTACCAAAAGACACCCTAACTAGGTAGGTATGATTTGTATTGGATCATATATTATTTTTCATCTATGTTGATACTCGCATAGTGGAAAAATATTGAGGAATCAACTTGTAGGGCCATTATAATCATAGGTCCCAACCTGGAAAATTCGGGTTTGAAACCTCCAGAGGCCATTTTGATGCGTCAAATGGAATTTCTTGGGGTCACATCTGAAAAATGGATTATTGTTGAAGGTGTCTCAACCTCTATTTCCTCAATCAAAGGATCTGGGAGAAATTTTTCATTATCTCATTCCTCTTAGTGTGATGGATCCTCAAGGAACAACTTGATAGGATGTCCTACTCCATTATATATTTTTTCATCCACCATGGGAAGTTGTTTGGGCTAATGAGAGTGGTCTTCCCCAAGAAAAATTAGTTCAATACCCAACTCTTTATACACTGACCTCATCAGAGACATGCACTGAGAAACAAGAAAGAGAAGATTTCTCTACTACTAGTAATCTAGATTATATAGATAATGAAATGAGAGGAAGGAATATGAATGGAAACACACACACATAAATATTGTAGAGGGAATAGTAATATAGTGAGAACCAAATTCTATCAATAAATGAAGCAAGAAAACATTGTGAAATGCAAAGTAATACAAACTAGAAAGAATGGTGGTAACTTATCTCTCAAGAGAGAGGTGTTGGTTACACTCATTCACAAAAACCAAAACCCTAGGAGATGAAGTGGCGAAAAGGAATGTGGGGCCTAAGGATTCTAGTTGAGACTCCAACTTTATAATGCCACAACTTCCACACACAAACTCCATTTCAGGCACCCAATATCCCATTGGAAAGATATCGTTAAGAAGAAAACTTCCAGTAAAGGATTAGGGATCCCATGGAATCCCTAATCTATTGAAGGGACAAAAATCACTATTAAGGACCTCAAAAATGCGACGAAAGTTCAAGACTTCAAAAACTAGAGAAAATATGCTAAGATGGGGAACTTTTATGAGTTAATGAAAGAGGTGGGTGGCCACTGATATCTACCTAGATCATTTTCACACAAAATACTTGAGGTCTATAGCCTATCCCAATGATTGGATGACAAGTGTCCATTCTGGTTTCTTCGACAATATTATAT
>ML778011.1:631230-641306 GCA_009831015.1 Picea engelmannii
AACCTATTCCAAAGGTTTTTCCTAGGAACCATGTCAAAAGCTTTTCTAAAGTCAACAAAACAACAAAAAAGATTGGTTTTAGTATTGCGGAACTCCTCTGCAATGATCCTAAAGGTAACAAGATGGTCCATAGTTGAATGATAGAAAAAACTAATACATTTAAGTTATCATAATATAAATTTGAAAAAAATCATTTTCTAATTATAAAAATAAAGAGTCATTAGTTATAATAAAAAAAATCAATACATTTAAGTTATCATAATATAAATTTGAAAAAAAATCATTTTCTAATTAATGAGATTATAGTTTATTATAAAATAAAATTTTAAATCTAAATTTGAAAACAAAAACTTTTTTTAATTTATTATAAATTATTATTTATTATAATTTTTTTTTTAAATAAAGTTTTCTATTCAAATATTAACTCTAGTTACAAAAAGATATAAAGATTAACAAGCAAAACCAAAATGAAGCATGATTTCATGTATTCATAAAGTGAGAAGCTAGCACAAAATTTAAAGTTCAACAACACTTAAAATGTTCTCGAACAACTGAAAAAACTAAAATGTCTTGATAACTAGTAGTCTATCAACCATGAAAACCATAGAGCTTATAGTTTATCAACCTTTAGAAGGGGATACTTAAGAAACAACTGGGATGGAATTGGTCATAGTAGGTCATGCAACTAAAGAAGACCTGGTATGTAGATGACCAACAAAAGGAAGTGGGAAGGATCCACCATGATGTCTGAACAACCAATTAGAGACCATCCTCATGAGAAATTTGTTCTACTCCTCAAGTGTCTCCATCAATTGCTTGAGCTTCCTGAAATCCTGGTCACTTGGAAGCATTCCCAATGCAAGCATAGTCTTGGTATGCTAATAGAGTTCGAGAGTTCTCTAGAATTTAGAATTCCTTGTTGTAGTGTATCTAAGGTAGGGAATGGTACAATAATACCACCCACTTGTTTTTCAACTTCATGGTCCTACATATAAGACTAGACAAGCCTCACTTCTTCTTCTAGAGCTGACATGGTTGCTTTATCATCGGATGGAACAAACTAATGATAAAACTCAATAGCTTGAAAAACATCCTTTGTCACCCATTTGAAGGCCATGAAAATGTCTCTAGCGTCGTCCACGATGAGCCATGAGAACAAAACAAATATAATCAAAACCAAAATCCCAATGTGTTATTAGAACGCACCATTAAACATACACCAAAGACTCGGGGCTGTGAAAGCCATACACTACCCCTTTTCCAGACTTAACCCTCTTGGAGCCATCATGCAAAAGTAGATCCTAGAGCACACAAGTTTCTAATCCCTTTAATGTCATGAAAAAAAAATTAAATGCCTACTCCTATGCCCCATTTCCCTCCTCTCTCTTAGTCCAATCTACACTAGATCCTCCATTATCCTCAACACATGGAAACTACATGAAAGAAAAGACAATCCTTAAAGCTACCCCTTCCTTTGATCAATTCTCCCATCATACAGACCAGAACTTATAAAATAAAAATAAAAAATAACTTCAAGTTTATATAAATTTGAAAAATCAATGAAAAATATAACCCATCTTTATTTTTATTTTTATTAACTCATTTTACATTTTTATCCTTTCTTTATTAATTTGATTCAATAAAGTTTTCAATTTAATATATATATGAAAAAAATTATTATATCAAATTATTCTTACTATAAATAAATAAAAAAAAAGTTTATAAAATATATATCAAATTATTCTTACTATAAATTAAAAAAAAAGTTTATAGAATATATATGTATAAGGAAAAAGGTTTATAGAATATGGATGTAAAGAGTAATGATGAGTAAATAGTTTTAACAATTTTACTTCTACATTTAAAAAAAATCAAAATAAATAATATAAAAGTTATATTTTTTCTTAGAAAAAATATTTTTAATATAATTAAATAATAAATATGTTTTATTAAATATAGTATTAAAAAAATAAAACTAATAAAATAGATTTAATGAAATATTTAAAATTATAATAACTATCATCTCTAATTTAATTACAAGTTAAATTATAATAACTATCATGAAGAGATCAGCTAACCCTTTAGGAAGAGGTGCGAGATGCGGGTAGGTGGGGCCTAGTTATCGTTGCTAGTTTAGTAGGTCTCGGTGGTCTAGGTGAACCCTTGGTGTAGATGCAAGTTTGGGCTTAAACCGTCTACAATGGGTCTAGATTCTTACTAATGAGTATTGTGTCTTATTAGTAATGAGTTATTGTTTTAGTAACCGTCTACAATGTCTTATTGTCTCTGTTGTTGAGTATTATGAGTTTACTAATAAGTAGTGAAGAGTATATTCTTCCAGAAGTAAGAAGTTAATTAATGGGACCAGTTAAAGTGCGAGAAGTAAGGAGTTAACTAATGAGATAAATTACGAGTAAGAGTCTATTTATGTGAAAAAGTAAGAAGTTAATTAATGAGATAAATTACAAGTGTTAAAAGTAAGGAGTTAACTAAGGGGAAAGATTATTTGATTGATATATGTTTTCTAGTTTGTTGATAATATTTTATATATTTTATTAACATGATGTTAATAATTTATATTTTATTTTTAAAATTTTATATATTTTGTTTAATAAATATTGTAATATGGTGTTCATAATTTTTGTTAACTAAATTTAGTTTATTTGATTGGGAAAAATAATTCTTATCCTGGTCATTCAAATTCAATTCTACATATAACATGTTGAGTAACAAGTATATTATTTAAGCATATATTAAATATAATTTTCGGGATTAACTGCTTAGTGTAAGTCATTAATCCCCTATGAGCATCATTCGATGCAATGAGTGCTAACTGGACTATTCAAATCATGAGAATTATTGGTCAAGATCAGTGACTTACACTACGCAGTTAATCCCGAAAATGATATCTAATCTAATATTAAATAATAAGAGTTAAGGGAGCTATAACTGGATAGTTCATAAGGCACAATACTTGCTAAGGTTTTGCAAATGGGGTAGCAATCTAAGTGGGCTTGATTGTGGGGAAAACTCCACACTTAAGAGCGCTTGAGCCAGAGGCGTCTTGGGATGGGTGACCACCTAGAAAGTCCTGAGAAGTGCTAAATGGACTATTCAAATCAAGATAATTATTGGTCAGTTGCCACTAATACTCATGGATATGGGTCATAGATTAATGACTTACACTACACAGGTAATCCTGAAAATGATATCTAAGTATATTATTGTAATATATTTGAGGCTTGTTCTTGTTTATTCATTCTTCTTAGCTTT
This sequence comes from Picea engelmannii, assembly GCA_009831015.1. Lineage (NCBI taxonomy): Eukaryota > Viridiplantae > Streptophyta > Pinopsida > Pinales > Pinaceae > Picea > Picea engelmannii. The sequence goes on from ML778011.1 coordinate 634,504, forward strand.
GAAGAAATCATAAAATGATTTTTTTTATTAATAAATAATAAATATTTTTAAATATAAGCTCTAAAAATAAAAAAAATGTTTTTTTTTGTATTAATAAATAATAAATATTTTTAAATATAAGCATAGTTGCATGAACTTGGGCGCTTTTGGGGAGCTTCAACAACAAGGAAATGAGAACTTGAGAACAATTTACAAAATAGAGAGCTTTAAATTAAAATGAAATTAAATTAAAATGTAAATATTTGTATTCCATTATTACAAATACATAATTTACTACAAATATTTTTATTATATTTATTTAAAATATCACTATAGAACAAAGGCTAAACTACATTAAACATTATTTTAAAATTTATTTAAATAAAAAAACTTAATACTACTCACTTCATAGTTGTGGATATGAATAACTTTTAATGTATGTGCTTTTTTCTTCGAGCCCACACTGAATATGAAAGTCAAATAAATCAATACCTTATCCATAACAAGAATTTGTTCCAATTTGTTGTTGTTATCAATCAACCATATCATTGACTTTTATTGTGTTTTCATATTAGAAGAGTAGTACTATTTATCTTTTTTAATCAGAACAAGAATAATGCTTTAAATTTACAAACATATTTGAAGTTTACATATGTAAACTTTAATTTTAAAAAGATATTTAAATTTTAGATATGTATTTTCAATTTGTTTTTCATTTTCTAAACAAATCTTTATGGATTCAATAACTTCAATATTGTGTTAAATATATTCATATAATTATTAGTACAAACTAAATTAGTAATTTTCATATTATAGTTGTTGCACTAAAGCAACATTGTTCTAGATTAACTTTCTCATGGATTGATCTTCAATTTTATTAAAATAAAATTTAAAATGTAATCCATAAAATATAAATATAAAAAATATTTAAAAATCAAATTAATAACAGGGAATTCTTAATTACCTCCTTAGCACCGTTCAACAAAGATACTCAAACATACTCGACCTTAAAAAAATTGAAAATTATTTAGAAATTATTTTTACAATATATATATCATCTATTTTTTCTTAAATAACCATAACATTCATATTAAAGAATGATAACTACTCTCACTATCTATTAACAATTATGAAAAATCACCGCCCTCAAATATATGACTGGACTTTGACTAAATTAAAACTGAAAAATATTACACACTAAATTGGAAAAGCCGCTATTTCCTACACTGGATTGGTCAATCAAAATCATCATGGTACTATTAAAGAGTAAAAGATTAAACTCAAATATATATATTCCTTTCAATTGCATTTCGAAATTATTAGAATAGCATAACCATGTTATTAAATGTTTGTCCACCACTTACCGACAATTGCTAATCAACTTTTTTAATTTTTTAAATGTTAAAGTAAAAAAAAAAATATTAAATCGGAAAAAAGCTTATTACCGTTTGAAAAAGCTTTAATACCCGTGAGTGGAGCAAAAAGGTACAAGCTCTATGACCGTTGGAGACTCATATTTAATACATAAATTGGATTAAAAAGATGTAAAAAACAGTGAAACGCTGAAGTAAAAAAAATAAATGTTAAATCGAGAAAAAGCTTATTACCGTTTGAAAAAGCTTTGTTACTCATGAGTGGAGCAAAAAGTACAATACTCTATGACCGTTTGAGACTCATATTTAATACATAAATTGAGTTAAAAAGATGTAAAAATCAGTGAAGTAAAAAATAGTAAATGTTAAATCGGAAAAAATCTTATTACCGTTTGAAAAAGCTTTATTACCTGTGAGTGAAGCAAAAAGGTACAACTCTCTATGACCATTGGAGACTCATATTTAATACATAAATTGGGTTAAAAAGATGTAAAAAACACATAAATTGAGTTAAAAATATGTAAAAAACAGTGAAATGCTGAAGTAAAAGAGAGTAAATGTTAAATCTGAAAAAAGCTTATTACCATTTGAAAAAGCTTTATTACCTCTGAGTGGAGCAAAAAGGTACAACTGACCGTTGGAGACTCATATTTAATACATAAATTGAGTTTGATTGCCGTGTTTTAATATAGTATGCTAGGTTGTTGTTCTTGCAGGATTCAGTCGTTTTTTTGTTTTCTTTTTTCCTTTAGAGGCATTGGAGTATTGTCTCTTTCAGCTGTTGCTCTTTCTGGTTTTATTGGTTGGTGATTTTTTGTTTAGTTTTGCCGTATGTATTTTTCCTGTTTCGTTTGGTTCGTTGTGGAGTGTTTTCTCTTGGCTTTTCGTACTTCATGTATGTAATTTTTTGGGTTTGGTTTGGTTTCGTCTTTTCTGCAGTGCTCTCTGTCTGCTGGGCTTGGTATATTTGTTTATGATTTTTTTTGGTTTCGTTTTCTCTTTTCAGTTTGTTTCTTAGATTTGCTTATGAATTTTTTGGGTTCATTTTCGTTTGTTTACAGTGCAATGTTATCTTTGCATTAGATACAACATACTAGGTAAAATTAAGAATATTAGAATTTGTTTTTCAATGATTAATTTTATAGCCAGTAACATTGTTGTTTTAACAAGTAATAATATGTTGGTGATACACAGATATGTTATGTTGTGCCAAGAGGGATTGGGAGATGACGCACAGATCGTACGGTTTGCGAGAGAGATTGGAATGTTTGAGCCTACATTAACGAGCGAACTACAAAAAGTTGATTCAGGGAAATTCAGGTAATTCGGATTACTATAACACTGTAGGTTTTCGGAAATAAAATTAACTAAAGCCATAACTTATGATCTTTCAGATAGGATGATATTGTCTTTGGACATACTTTTAAGTTGTTTTAAATTCTTTAATAGGATTATTGTTCGGGTGGAGCGAGAAGATTTATATTCTTTAGTAGGATTATTGGTCGTTTTTTAAAAACTCTATTATAGTTCGAGTGGAGCACAATTAAACCAAAATTCAGAAAGCTCTGTTACCGTTGGAGCTTCATTTTTAGAATTATAACTTGAGTTGGAACGAGATGTTTTAATATTTTTCCAAAATTCAGAAACTTTTGTTACCGTTGGAGCTTCATTTTTAGAATTATAACTTGAGTTGGAACGAGATGTTTTAATATTTTTCAGAGTGATGAGGTACTGTAGGTTTCAGCTGTTTTGCTTTCAGGGTTTTGAAAGGCATTGGAGTATTTTTTATTTGAGCTGTTGCACTCTCTGGATAAATTTGTTTAAGAATTTTGGTGGCTTTTGTTTCTTTTCCTGTGTAGTGTTATCTTTGGAGAAGTGTGTAGTGTTGAGAAGGGATAATAAGACACTAAGTGCAATATTATAATTTGTTATTTTTCAATCATTAAATTTATATTGCAGTTGCAATCAGTAATGTGCTCAGGATGCACAGATCTGTTGGAGGGATTGGTAGATGATGTTGGAATATTTAAGCTCAGCATATTCCAGCAAAATTTTAAAAATATGATTTTTCACTGAAATGTAAATAATTTCGATTACCATAACACATTAGGTTTTGGGGAAAATAAAATTAATTAAAGAAGTGTTAATGATAGTTTGGAAAAAATAAAATTAGTTAAAGTGGTGTTTATGGCAGTTGAGATATGATGTGAGATTGTTAGACTTTTTTTTTTAAATGTTTAGTAGGATTTGAAATTGGTAAACTTTTTTAGTCCATTGTTTTTAATTTTTGAGGTTTTTTTTTGAAGATTTAGTTATATTAATTGAAATTTTGATATACATGATGAAATTACTTGTACATAATTCATATTTTTTAGCCTTTGTTGCAAATTTTATGTGAGGGAATGGCCATTTTCATTTTGTGTTTGGCCCTAAGTTGATTAATTGATAAAAAATCAATGCAAATTAAAACAATGCAGTTAATTTTTTGAGTAGTGTTTTTCATTCTAGCATGCTTTCATTTACCTCTATTTTACATTCACCTGGCCATGCTTCTGCAGATGGAATATTCTTTTCTAGTAGATTTATCTTTCTTCTTTCTTGTTCTTTTCACTCATATTATATTTTAATTTGTATGTGATGTTATTTCTTTTTACTTTCTTTTGAGTCTCCATGTAGACAATTTTCTTGGATTTTATCTATCTATCTAACAGAGATTTATTATTTTCTACTCTACCATTGTATTATTGATTACAAATATGTGTTAAATAAATAATATAATATTTTCATAAAAGATAATATTTTTTGAATATGATTTTCATATTTCATTTTCTAATGATATTGTTTCTTTAATAGGAATTGAAGTTAAGCTAAATAGAAATATATTGTATTATTTATTTAATAGATTGGATGTTTGTGGAATTTTTTAATTTATAGTTTTTTCATTTATTTTAATTTATTTTAAATATTTGGTAACATTGATTCAAATTTTAATATATATTATGAATTTATTTGGAAAAGGACTAATTTCTTCAAAGCCCTAGCAGCATAATTATACTAGAAAATTACCATTTTTATATATATTTTTTTTTCTTAGGATTATTTTAAAAAAATGTGGATGCTATTTAAAAAAAAAAAAAATGGAGTTAATATTTTGAGTTGTTGGCACGATGATATTCTTAAGCATGTTTATGTTTTTGTTTATCTCTGTTTTGCATTTGGGTGGTCATGATTTTCTCACTCAAATATTTTTTTCTTATATATTTCCATTTTGCATGTAAGTGGGAAAATTTATATATTTGATTGTTTGTTGTTTTTATTAATAAATTATTTTGTAAAGATATTTTAGAAAAGAAATTATTCATTTATTATTTTGTAAAAATATTTTAGATGGAGAGTTATTCATTTTTATTTCTCTTTAACATTTATTCAAAAAAAATTATGATGAGATATTTATTGTGTTTTTCTTTCCTATACATTGTTAATATAAATATCATCCATCTAACAAAAGTTTATTGGTTTTTTTACTATAATGTTATTAATTATAAAAAAAGTTAAATATAAAGTTATTATTTTTAATATATTTTTGAAAGATAATACTATTTTTGTTTTCTTTTATTATTGTATTATTAATTATAAATAAATATTAAATATTAAATTATTATTTTTAACATATTGTTGAAAAATAATAATATGATATTGTTTAAATATAATGTTTGTATTTTATTTCCTCACATTTTCATTATATGGTATAGGTTTTGTATTTTATTTCCTTATAGCATTTTATTGCATTGGTTCTCCTCTATATAGGATTGGTTTTGTATTTCATTTCCTCAAACTACCATTTTATGGCATTGGTTCTCCTCTACTCACTAAGTTCACTTAGAATGATAATCTAGCATTTTTCTATTCATTATTTTAACTGAGAATAATATATGAACTGTTATTTAAAGAAAATGCATAATATTATGGCTTAAAACTCAACAAAAGACATGGGATAATATGATGGATTGTTTAAAGAAACATAGAATGATAATCTAGCATTCTTCTATTCATTGTACTGAAAATAGTATACCTGGGAGATTATGAACTGGTATTTAAAGAAAATGCATAATATCATGTCTTAAAACTCAGAACAAAAAACATGGAATAATATGATAGATTGTTTAAAAAAAATGCAAAATATTATGGTTAAAATTTATGTAAAAATGGAAGAAATGGGGATCGCAATCTTAAATAGTGAATGGAGAACCAAATTCTCTGTTGGTGATCCAGTCATGCTTTAAACGTGGGATGTATAGGACGCATTTTTTTTTAATGAACATGCCATCCGAATTAGAGGTTGCTAAATTTTACGAAAATTGATAGATATTAAGAAAATAGACTTAAGATTTATTATACAATGAAAGAAATCCTCAAACCTATAGCGATGGAATGAACGTCTAAGCTTTTGTCCCTATGGCCTTTAAAATTAAACTATCGGGTTAATATTTTAATATTTTAAATCACATTTAATATTTTAATTTGTCCCACATTACTTATAATATTTTAAATCACATTTAATATGTTAATATGTTCTGCCATTTTTAATAAGTAATTAATATATAAGAATAAGATAACTAATTTGGAAAATAAGATTGCTATTCTTGTTTAATAAAACCGCTCTTTTTGGGAAAACAATGAACACAACTCATCGGAGCGCTCAAAGTGAATTTTCTATATTCTTTTTGGGAAAACAATGAATACAACTCATCTGAGCGCTCAAAGTGGATTTTCTATCCTTTCAGTTCGTTTACCTATGATTGCCGGGTGTTTATTCAATAGAAACAAGAGTCTTTCCTTTAAGGCCGGGTTCTTAACGACTTACAAGCTTGATTGACTTGACTTAATTGGTTTGATTTCAAAAGCCAATGGCATTTTCGTGGTTAGAGAATAAAAAAATATCAACTTTAATTTAAAAAGTTATTTAAGTATTTTTTTTTTATTTTAACTAATTTTAAGTAAGAAGAAAATCAATATTGTTAAAAAAAGAATAAACTCTCACAAACTCTATGATAAAGTAGGGTATTGAACACTTCTTAAAATTTTGGGTTGAAAGAATTAGTCAACTTTGTGACACTAAAATGGTTGAAAATGATAAACATTTTTTTAAAATATCTTTAAATCACAATTTCAAAATATTTGTTATATAATCTTCTTCCTAATCTTTTAATCCATCAAAACTATGGTGAGCTTCTCTTAAACATTTTTAAACATATTTTTTTTAAGAGATCCATATAATTCCTTACGTTTTTTAAATTCATAAGGATGGTTAAAGTCATCTTTTTGCAGAAAGATGGTTAAAGATGAAAATCACTTTTTCTTAGCAATTTCAAAATATTCACAAAGATGGTTAAAGATGAAAAATACTTTTTCTCAGCAATTTCGAAATATTTCTTAGAACATAGACCTTCC
>ML778011.1:642123-672450 GCA_009831015.1 Picea engelmannii
TATATATATATATATATATATATATATATATATATATATATATATATATATATATATAGGAGGGAATATAGTTGGAAACAATGCTTTACAATAAATTTAAATTTTTTGAAAATAAGAGAGAGAAAAGTAGAAAATAGAATTTTAGGGTTGGAGAGTGAGCTACAAAAAATAAGGCTACAGTACAAGAAATAGAAAAACAAAATCAAGAAAAAAACAATTAACCTAGGAGAGAGATGTTAAAGAAAATTGTAATCTTAGGGGCACGATTAGATAACTATAAGAAAAGTTAATCAACAATTTGACTATAAATCGGTTTAGAACCTAAGTTGGATATCAAACCCATCAAAGAAAAAATGAGCAAGTTTATAGAATTAGACCATGAATGTAACAAAACAGATTTTCCAGTGTAAAAGAGAAGAAATATGAGGACACCCTCACAATAGTCAAGGAAGAACTAAAAAATAACTCACAAATTGAGACAACTTGCCTCATGGAAGCAAAAAGTTTGGAAAAATTAATTGAAAAAAAAGATAGGTTGACTTGGGTTAAGGTATGCTCTAATGACCATTTAAAAGGGTCCAAAATATTTATCAATGAAGACCTCATTCCAGAGGACCAATCTGAATTAAGTAAGAAATTTCAAAAGGTGAAAGAGGCTAGGAAGGAAGGGAAATGGGCAATCATTAATATCAAAAGTCTATTATTATGGATAGAGACCAAAAAGATAACAATAAATAGAAATTTGGGGCATTCCATATCCTCTCTTTGAATTGTTGTGTTTTTCCATGGACTAAAGGGCCTATAGTAAGTTGGATCTTGAGTGGCATTCATATTGGTTTCTTGGTTGAAACTTTGGAGCATGAAGAATCTAGGATCCCTAATATAGAAGGATTTGTTTTGTAGTCAAAATGGAACAAAAACTCCTCCTGTAGAGGGGTTGGAGGCATAACTTATTACACAAAAAGAAACATCTCTCCTTACATTAGGATTCATAAGAAAGATCCTCTCAATCAGTACATATGGATGTAGATATCAAATATCAATGTTAAGCATATAATTTACAGAGCAATAGGTGATAGGTGATAGGAAGGGTCTCTAGTTGGGGAAGACCAACAATAATTTACTAATGTATATATAAACCTATCATGATAATGCAAATCACATCAAGTGTGGAGTTACTTTTTTTCCCACTCTCTTGGCCTGAAAGTTGTATGAGAGACTGATCAACTACATTAATTATTTCTATGGACATTTCCTTGCTAGTGTATAGAAAATGCTCGACCATCCTTCTAATCCTTATGTGTTCCTGAAGGATTCCTTATGATTGAAATCATCCTCCATGCATTAGATATCCCTGGTCTAAGTAAACAATATTATCTCTACAAATCCTTTGACGAGAATTATCAATATATATCCCTGTGTAGAATCCAAAGAAACCAGCAAAAGGTTTGTTGCCATCTTACATTTATCGGTATGTCATTGTATTACAAAGTAACCAATAGAAGATATATTGTGATCGCCTTTGTAAATCCTAACCTCATCTTCATATTATAGTAATGGTTCCCATTCGTTAGGGTTTAGAGTAATCGGTGTGACACCATCACTCAACGTAACCCTAACGTAATAGCTCAAACTCGTATAATATCACATCCCGTTTCTACCATCGACTCGAGTGCCTTTCGACTGCACCATTGGTAATAAAGTTTTCCTCTATTACCATGCAAAACATTAAACATTATAATCTTGGACAAAGGCCTACATTTCTCGATGATAACATGATCCCATTCCTAGAATGGAAGCAGGGTGAAATATGGGTTGGTATGTTCGAATGTCTCTTCTCATACCTCTAATATTTCTTAACAAAATTGAGATAGTCCCGATGGAGTATATTTTCCCTTGACATTTTAGCACTGTAACACGTTCCAGCTAATATACGACACCTTATTTCGACCATAGAATACGCCTAAGTGTTAAAGTATCATACATCTATTTGTTATTCGACTCTTATGTTGATACAAACCTGCAAGTACAGACCATCGTCAACCATCTATTTTCCATTTGACTCTTGGGTATCATCGTTTCCATAGATTTCGTAAATATTCTTTAAATAAATATATCAGTGAAGACGTTGTTCTGATTCTTGAAAGTTAATGCTTTGCATTCTTTACTAAATCTTTGTCTAGTTGCTTTCAAAGTTAATGCTTTGCATTATTTACTATTACCTAGCATTGAGAATAGTATAGTGCTTTTCATGTAATAGAAAGTATATTTGGTCCATATCACCATCCCCGTGTAGTATTTATACTTCACAAAATATTCCATTCTTAATTTAGTGCATCACCTTATAACCGACAACTAGTATTTCAAGCAGAAGACAATTCATTCGCTTGTATCAACAAGTGCATTTGAACAACATAGAAGAAATAAGAGAGGACACATAAATAAGAATCTCAGAGGAAGGGGGGTTGGCATAATCCCCATGAAAAATCCAATCTTCATTGTACCCATTGTGGAATGAATGGGTCACACGTAGCCATCAAATGTAGATTTTTATCACAAAAGATCAAAGAGAAAAGACAAAGTCAGAAAGAAGACAGAGATATAACTTCAAGACCAATTAAAGTTAAAGAACTTGTTCATTATATTGTTTCCCATTGCAATATAGGAGTAACTGAATATCTATGCAATGCTTCATTTTCTTCTTGGGGGGATGCATGGCTTCTTGAAACAGGAAAAAATACCACATGACATTTTTAAGATATTTATTAGAAGACTTTGATGACAATGTAGATGCCATAGTGGAATTTGCATATAGATCAAGTCTCAAACCTTCGAGAATGGGCACCATCAGACTTAAGTTACCTGGACTCTCGAATTTTCTTCTACACAATGTACTTTATCTTCTTGAGATGCAAAGAAAATTGATGTCCCTTGTGCACATCACACAACAAGGCCACTATGCTCATATGTTCGGTGGAAAAGTTGAAATAAGGAAGGATTATGACAACGTGGTTGTCATGAACAAAATGGAAGATGGAAAATTGTTGAAGTTGAATGGGACAACTTCCCATACACACATTGATGCATACCTCTTTCATAATGACTCAAGTATAATTCCATTTAGTATTTTGTGGAAAGCTAGATTTGGTCATATTAATTATGACAATATTCATTAGTTGAGAAAGAATGGTGTTTCTAGTTTTCCTACTATTCCTAGGAAATTGAAGCAATGTGATGCTTGTATCCTTGGAAAACATAGGAAACAACCCTTTCATGACTCTACTTCCACAGCTCGTAGAAAAATTGAAATGACTCATTCTTATTTGTACGAACCTATGCATGTTCCTTATACAAATGGAGACAAATATATCATGACTTTTATTGATGATTACACCATGGTATGTTGTGTGTACTTGTTGAAAGATAAATCACAAACTTTTGAAACATTTAGAAATTTTCATGTATGGATTCAAAATGAAGCTCATTCTGGTATTGGCTCTATTTTCACTTACAATGGAGGACAATATACTTCTAATGAATTTTTAATCTACCTTTTCCAACATGCGATCAAACATCAAACTAAATTTGCATACAATCCACAACAGAATGTTGTGGCTGAACAAATGAACAGGACACTCCTAAATATGGTTCATTCCATGATGTTTTTAAAGAATGTTAAATTGATCTTTTGGATTGATGTAGTTCAATGTGCAGTTTATGTCAAAAACAAGTGTCCATATCATGCTTTGAATAACAAGACTCCATATGAAATGTGATATGGCCACATTCATTTGATGATGCAAGTTAGGGTCTTTGGTTCCACTTTCTATGCCTTGATTCCTAAGGAGCAAAGAAGCAATATTGATGTAAGGAGTTGAAAGTGCATATTCTTGGGGTACTCAAATAACACCAAGGGGTATCATCTTTATGATGAGACAAATATGATTTTTTTTCCTTTCTAGAGATGAAATATTTCTTGAATCCACCAAGAAAGACAAAAGTATTGAGAGGTAGCTTGATCATCTAGACATATTTACTTGTGTAAAGACATATCATGAATTTGATGATGAGATTACACATCTTGAAGGGGGGGTCCCCATATTGCGTCAATATCTAGAATCTCCTTATGAAGAACCATATTCCCCTCTTGAGGATGTTCCTACCACTTCATCATAACCTGAGGTTCACTTGGATGATGTGATCGGTAGGATTGAAAAGATAAGGCTTGATGAGAACTCAACACCATCTCAATCAACTAAGAAACCCAGACCATCTCATAAAGGTCCACTAAAATGGCTCATAAAAAACTTGAAAGTGTTCATCCTGATGAGGTCAGGAAGATAAGAACCATATTGTCCTCAAAATAAGATGGAACTAATGTAGATAATTAAACTCAAATGATGTAGTTGAAATGGAAGTTTCATATGATTGTGAGTTGAATTTATCTACTAATCTTGAACTCAATTCCTTTAAAGAATATTCTTCTCATGATGAATGGAAAGAAGCCATGCAAAAGGAATATGATACTCTCATGATGAATGGGACATGGAAGTTGGTGGATCCTCCCTTTGGAACCAAACCAATCAACTGCAAGTGGGTATTCAAGAAAATGTACAGATCACATAGCTCACTTACCAAGCATAAATCAAGGCTAGTGGAAAAAGGATTTGCATAAAAATAATGTGTTGATTATGAGAAAAAAATTTCCCCCACAAAAAAATGGGATACCATCCAAACTCTGTTTTCCATGGAAACACATAATGGATGGAAAATTCATCAAATGGATGTAAAGAATGCTTTCTTGAATGGAGACTTGAAAGATAATGTGTTCATGTCTCAATCAGAAGGATTTCTTGTGAAGCAACAAGAACATAAGGTATGAAAGATCATCAAATCCTTATATGTCTTGAAACAATAACTACATGCATTGTATAAAAAGTTAATTGAGCATGTTCTAAAATTAAATTTCAAGAACTTCAATCTTGACGATGCAACTTTACTTGTCAATAAAGTTGGAAAAAATATTGTATACCTTGTATTATATGTAGATGATCTGTTGATAATGTTATATTTTCTTCATTTACAAAGAATTAGATCTACCATTGTTATTTTAATTCTTTACTATAAAATTGTATTTATCATGTATTGAGCAATACCAACATAAACAAGAGACAAAAGAACACAAGAGATTTATTCTGGGAAAACCCCAAATGGGGGAAAAACCTAGCAACCTTTCTTAGATAGATTTCATTCACAAAGAAAGTCTAAGCATGAACCAACAGATAAACCCTATAACAAAGGATAGCTCAAGGTACAACCAGAAATACCACCCCAGTTGCAGAAGAAACACAATACCAAGGTAGCACACCTTTTTCAAGTGTAGCGCACAAGAGAGAAATACCAGAAAGATTGAACAAGAAGAATATTTGTCACTGTAGTTGTTGTGTTTCCCTTCCTCATAATTTATCCTTATTTTTCTGTAGATGATAGAGAGAGAGTGAGTGTGTCCAAATGAGCTAAGGTGCCTCCTATTTATAGCCTTATTGTCCTCTTTACTGGGTCAACTTCTCTTCTGCGAAGGTGTCACTTCTTTGTTCTTTATTATTCTAGGCCGACTTCTCTTATAGGGTATTTCCACATATGTTCAATGGTTCTCTTTCTCTCAAAATATTCTTCTCATATAATAAATGTCATCTAGGAGGGAAAGTACCTCTTGCAACTACCAAAACATCAACACTCCCTCTTAGATAGGGAGTTATCTTTCACGATGTCTTCATCTAGTAGTCCACTGACTAATCTACAATCACATGGTAGCAAAAAACTACCACAATGACATCGATAGCTCAAATCATATGTCATAGTCTTTGCAATCAAGTAGCACACAACTAATCCCAATGTGAGATGGTAGTCTCCATGGAAATCATCTAGTAGCACACAAATACTACAATTCCATCTAGTAGAACATGATTTTTCCAATCCACAGTAGTAAACAACTAATATCTAGTGGTACGCAACCACTCCAAGTAGCACACAACTATTGTCCATAGACACAATTTCTCTATCTTGTAATCAACAACTAGCTACACAAGCTACCACCATGTAGTCCAACAGTCTCTATGATTATGAAACAATCAACTATTAGCACACAACTATTACCATCCCATTAGCCATAATCATAGTCTGCAATCCCTATGATTGTGCAACAATAAGCTAGTAGCACACAACTACTACCATGTCATCAACCATATTCATAGTCTACAACTATGAAACAATCAACTAGTAGCACACATCTACTACCATGCCATCATCCATAGTCATAGTTGATGTCTCTATAACTATTCATCAATCAACTAGTATCACACAACTACTACAATTCCATCAACCATAATTATAGTGTCATCGAGTAGCACGAATCTACTCCCACAGTCCATGACTATGTGTGTGATGTTTCTTCTCTCATCAGGTTCAGTAGTGCATTACCCCTTCAGTCACCTCACATGACTGATCTATGGAATCCTTGGCTAGAGGGGTTATCCACAAGGAGGAGAAACAACACACCTCCCTCTTAATGAGGGTGGAAATTCTGCATCATGCCAATCTTGTCTCTAAATTACTCGTAGTTCACTCTAGATAGAGGCTTGGTGAGAATGTTCACTATCTTCTCATCTATGGATATGTACTGGAGATCTATGTCTCCTCTCGGCACCATGTCTCAGATGTAATGACATTTTATCTCTATGTTCTTTGATTTTTCATGAGAGATGGGTTCTCTAACATCCTTACACAAATTTGATTGTCGCAATGTATCAAAGTTAGATTAAATTCTATATCAAATATCACTACAGGAAACTTATGAAGCCACACTACTTCAGGACTTGCCACACAAGCTATGATATACTCTTCCTCTGTTATACTAAGAGCCATTGATGTATGATTCCTTCTTAACCATGAGATCATACCTGGTCCCAAACTAAAGAAGCATCTAGAAGTACTCTTCTAATTCACTCCATTCCATTCCAAGTCAGAGTCTATATATCCCTACAACTTCACATCTCCACCCGAGACATATCTCAATCCATATCCAATTGTACCACATAGTTACCTCAACATATGTTTTCCTATCATCCAATGTACATGTCTCGGTTCAACCATGTACCGAATCAAGGCATTCACTGCAAAACATATGTTTGGCCCGGTGTTAACTAGGTACATCAAGGATGTAATCCATTGTATGTACATCGTGGGATCCACCAAATATGAAGATGAATCACTCAGAAGCTTCATATTTATCATCATGGGTGTGGCCATGGACTTGTATTCCATCATCCCAAATCTCTGCAGGATCTCAACAATATATTTTCCTTGACTAAGGAAAATATCATCTGATCTCTGCCACACCTCCCATCCCAAGAAGTAATGCATCAAACCTAGATCCTTCATCTTGAAATCTGAAGCAATCTCTCACTTGCACCCAACTATGAGCTTCTCATCTCCTGTCAAAAATAGGTCATCCATGTATAGAACCAACATCAACGAGAAACCATTATCAACCTTATAGCAAGGATTGGGGTCGACATCACTCTTAGTAAATCCAAATTTCATCGGGTATTTATCTATCCTTGCATACCATGCCCTGGGTTCCTACTTCAATCCGTACAAGACCTTCTTCAATATGTAAACATGGGACTCTTTTCCATTGATCAAAAAACCTTGTGGTTTCTCTATGTACACTTCTTCCTCTATTACACCATTCAAGAAGGAAGTATTGACATCCATCTGGTGTAATTTCCATCCCATTGTGGAGGCAATCGCAATAATCGATCTGATGAAAGTGTACATTTCTATAGGATAAATTTCCTCATCATAGTCTTCTCCCTCTTTCTGGGAGATTCCTCTAGCCACAAATATTTCCTTGTACTTATCTATGATACCTTCTGCAAGATTCCTGATCTTATAGATCCATTTGGAAGTCATTATTGACTTCCCTTTTGGTCTTGGAACCACCTCCCACACATTATTCTTCATGATAGACTGATACTCCTACATCATGTCTTCTTAGCATATTCTTCAAAGGTGAAAGGCTATGAATCAATGATGTTTCTCATCAGTGTCACATAGATGGAAAAATTATGTGGTCTCTTGATCTCTCTAAAAGATCCTTTGGGAGTTGTATGTCCTTCTGCTTCTTGCAAGGTGTTCTGGAGCCAAGCTAGTCTCCTCTTGTTGACTAGTGGATCTACATGTCTCTCTGACTCTACCATCTGATTTTGAACTTCTGGAAAGGGTTCCTCTGGTGTAGAGTCTTCCATGATTGCTTCTCTTAGAGCCTATTTCTCCTCTCAGTCCTCATACATGTGAGGCTCCCTTGATATCCTAAAGGATTCATATACATCAAATGTTACATCCCGAATAATATCAATATGTAAAAAAGTGCATGGATAGGCCTTGGTCATGGATCATCACTTTCGTTGCTTCTGGATCTGTTCTTTCTTTCTTCAACCCCATTTTGATGGGGGTTGTAGGGAGTTGTTATCTCCCTATTAATCCTTTCCTATTTGCAAAAATATTTAAACTCCGTTGAGGTGTACTCACCTCCATTATCATATATAAAAACTTTAATCTTCCTTTCGAAGATATTTTCAACCAAATCCTTGAATTCCTGAAACTGTTGAAGACTTCATCTTTTTCTTTCAAGAAGTAGATCCATGTATTTCGAGAATAGCCATCTATGAACAAGACATAGTATACAAATTTTTCTAGGTATGGTACCATCATTTGTCCACATACATCGAAGTGTATGATTTCCAAAATACCCTTGGACCTCCTATCACTTCTACTAAAGCTTCCCTTGACATTTTTTCCAAGTTCATAACCTTTGTATACTCCATCACGTTCTACCTGAATATCGAGTAGACCTATAACAATATTGCCCAATATAGGTAGTTATCTATAGTTTATGTGAGCAAGTCTTAGGTTCCATAGCTCACTTGAAATAACACTTTTGTGTACAAGGGTTTTTTCTTGGTGTCCCTTCAATTTATATATTCTTCCCTCTTACACACCAATCACAGTAGTTGTATCAATGCTTGAATTCTTGAGCCATAGAATAAATCCATCCACAAAATATATCATAAAACATTTATTTTCTAAAGAAGAGATGGAAAGTAGATTTTTCTTCAAGTTTTGTACAAAGAAAATATCCCTAATTAAAATATGGTTACTTGAGTCAAGTTGTAGGGAAGCTTCTCCAATGCCTTTGACTGCATGCTTGGAATAATCCCCAAGATCCACTTGAAGGGATGAGCTCTTTTATGTCATATTTGATAGAGAATTTATCGATCCGGTGATGTTCTTGGAAGCACTGCTATCTATGATCCAAGTGTCACTCCCTTGACTAATGGTTCATGTGAGTGTTGAAAAAAATACAAATTATTAATCCTTTGACTTGTGTTCTCCAACTTTTGTTGCATGTGCATGGTGCTTCTTCTTCTTTCCATTTTCATGTTTATGAGAGAATTGTGAGGAATAATGTCCCATCTTCTTCTAGGTGTAGCATTTGATATTTGACTCATCCTTTATATGGCATGGTTTCTTAGACTTCTTTGGGATGGATTCTTCTCTTTCCTTTCAATTCTTCACTTGGTCAACAAGTGATTGATTTTCATCATCGTTAATCTTTTATGATTTGGATATCAACCTAGATTCCTCTTGGGTGAAGACTTCCCATACCTTGTTGAACTTGGGAAATTTTATTCTATAAAAAATCCCTTCAATAAATGGATCCCAATGAAATATCCCTAATCCCACTAATCGAGATATTTAGTATTGATCTAGGGTTCTATCTCGCAGATCTGATACATCGAGGGTTTCTTAGTGTGTTTTATTTTCAGATCTAATGCTCTAGGAGCTTCTGAATGTGTTTTATATGCGTGTCTAAGATGTTTATGGTTATTGCATGTGAATGTTATATATTTATGGTTTAAACAACATATAGAGGATGCATGCAACAATAAAGAACATCAACTACCAATAATATGTATTATGCGACTCAAGCATGGAAATACAATAACATACTGGAAATGTAGAGTATAGTCATAGGTTATATCTCAAGGATCGTCACTGGAATACAATAAAATAGCATAAAAATTATCATGATCAGAAGATGAAGGAAGATCTAATGCATGCATGGATAGATAAGCAAAATAGACGATTCTGGAGAAGTACGGTAACCTCTGTGAACTGGAAAACTCATCTGGAAGGATAGATATGATGGAATGAGATGGAAATTGCTCCAATAAAAGTTCCCTAGCCTCTAGATTGAAATGGATGAGTGTCAGATGTCAGATCTAGTCTTTGAGGAACTGGATCTCGACCCCTGGGGGGTTTGTGCACCTCCTGGGACACTGCATGTGCCCAAAATGATTCCACCAACAAAATAAACTTCTATAGGACTCAAAACGATCATCTCACCAAATGAGGAACTGGGTTGGAAGGGTTTCCCCAGATCTTCCTTGATGCTCCATCTGTAACCCCAAATGTCCTGCCGGAAGACTTGCGCCCTAAATGTCTGGATGATGCACCCTGCAAGATTACACCATCATAATCTAATGGAAAGTGGCTCAATATAAGCATCCTAGATGGATCTCAACTGGTTCAGAAGGAAACTGCAATTTGAGATCGAACCTCATGCAACTCCACAAACCCTTAATCTGACTTGTGCCCTCATTGGCTGAGTTGTGCACACTGCATTGGACACTCCTGAATAGCATGGTGAAATACTTGGATGATATCTCCAATGGTCTAGGGAATGTCTCTCAACAGCGAAACCAATCAATGGTGGTGGTTTCCTCCATAAATCTGCAAAATAGTAAAGTTGACTCTCTTCCTCCTCTAGGAACTCTCAACATCAAATCATAACAATGCATAATGAGGGATTAGGTCAAAATTCCTCCCTTTATACCATTCCCAATATAATTCACCATTGACCTCACTTAATCTAGGCACTTTTCCTCCTAAGGTGAATAATTAATTAATTAAGTCCCCCTTTAGCACCTTTTCATTCTAATTCTTCGTTGACTTAGGATTAAGTGACTTTTCCTAAGTTTTTTGGCTTAATTCATCATTTAGCCATCAATTCACCCTTATTTCTCCATCGTGTTCCCTATTTGTGCATGACTATAGTATACGGGAACACATAGACTACTAAGTTACTCCCTGCTGGCCTACTCTTGGGAATGAGACATCATAGTCCTCCCTTCCTGAGATTGTTTGTCCTCAAGAAACATCAATCCTGGGTGCTGCAAGATATGCTCTCCCTCCCATGTGGCATCCTCCACTTGAAGACCCCTCTATCTAACCAAGCACTCCCTGATGATCCTTCTCCTCAATTTTTTCTCTCTTTGCTCTAGTACCTCCTTTGGCACTAGCTTCAAGTGACCCTTCTCATCCAAGGGTGGCAACTCCTCTGAAATACTAACCTGTTGTCCCATGACCCTTTTAAGGCAAGAGACATGAAAGACGTTATGAATATTTCTACCCTCCGCTAGCTCTAGATCGTATGCCACCTCACCTATCCTTCTGATGACTCTGTATGGCACGTAAAACTTTGGCTTCAGCTTCTCTGCTCCTCTCCTTTTCAAGGAGGATTGTCTGTATGCCTGTAATCGTAGAAAAACCAAATCCCCTACCTCAAAATTGCGCTTAACTCTATTCTAGTCTGTATATATCTTCTGTTGGTTATGAACCGACTGCAAGTTCTCCTTCACTGATTGAAGAATCCTCTAACTCTCCTCCACCCAGTCTTTGTCCCCTGGGACCCTTTTGTCCCCATACACAGTCTCCATAAAGGAGGGTGCATCGTATCCATACAATGCCCTAAACAGTGACATCCTGATAGACATATGGTAAGTTGTGTTGTATCACTACTCACCCATATGTAACCATCTCACCCATGTGCGATGTTTCCCTCCCACATAGTTCCTCAGATACCCCTCCACCCATTTTTTGACGATCTCTGTTTGTCCATATCTCTGTGGGTGGTAGCTGGTACTCATATCTAGCTCTGTGCCTGTCAGCCTGAAAATATTTTGCCAAAATGCGTTGATTAAGCGCCCATCTCTATCACTGACTATTTGCCTGGGTAACCCATGCAACTGGAATACCTCCTTGAAAAACAACTCTACTACCTGTATGGCCTTGTAGTATGTGGGTATGGAGAAGAAGTGTGCAAATTTGGTCAGTCTTTCGACCGACACAAATATACAGTCCCTGCCCTGCACTCTAGGAAGGCCTGTAATGAAATCCATGGAAATTATCTCCCATTTCTACTCTAGAATGGGTAGATGTTGCAGCATCCCTGTGGGGTGTGTCTGCTCAGACTTGTTCTGCTGACAAGTCGTTCACTCTCGGATTTGTTTCATCACATCATCCTTGAGACCCTTCCATGAGAATCTCTCCCTGATATGCCTATAGGTTTTGAAGTACCCCTAATGCCCTGTTGTAGGCCAATCATGACACACCTTTAGAATTTTCCCCTTTAGGGTAGATTTTGGAACTAAGTAGATCCAGTCCTTTTAGAAAATGACATCATCAAGAACCCAATATCTATAATTAGTCACTTGTCCATCCATCACCTCACAAGAAAATTTGTTTTTGGAGTACTCCACCAACAAATGAGCTTTCCAATATATACAAATGTCCATCATCGAACATCCTATTGGCCTCCTGGACAAGGCATCTGCTATGATATTACTTTTCCCCTTAATATACTCAATGTAAAATTCAAAGGATTGGATCTTTGAGACCCACTTTTGATGTCTCTTGCTGAGGTCTTTTTGATCAAGGAAATACTTGATACTATTATGATTAGTCTTCACTACAAATATGTTGCCTACCAGATACTGCCTGAATTTGGTTAAGGCATGCATGATCGCTAGCATTTCCTTGTCATAAATAGGATAGATTATCTCTGACTCATTGAGATTTCTTCTGTCAAACACAATGGGGTGGCCCCCTGCATCAAAACTACTCCAATCCCCACCCCCAATGTGTCACACTCTAAAACAAATGATTGCGAGAAGTCTGGAAGGGCTAGAATAGGGCATGTGCTCACAATGTCCTTCATTTTGTTGAATGTTTGTTGTGACTCCTCTGTCCAATGGAAAGCACCATTCTTGGTCAAGTCTGTGAGTGGTGCTCCCAACTGTGAAAATCCCTTCACGAACCGCATGTAGTAACTGCATAACCCAAAGAATCAGTTTAGCTCAGTGAGGTTCTTGGGCATCGGTCAATACAAAATGGCCCTAATATTTTCCTAATGAACCTGCACTCCCTACTCGTTGATGATATACCCCAATTACATTAGTTCTCTCATGCCAAATTCACATTTGGTTCCTTGGCATATAATGAATTTGCCTACATAATATCCAAGAAATCCCTCCAATGTGCCAGATGCTCATCCCATGTCTTGTTGTAGATTAGTATATCTTCAAAGAAAACCATAAGGTACTTCCTCAACTGTCCTTTAAATATGTGGTTCATGCAATACTGGAAAGTGGCTGGTGCATTGGTCAATCCAAATGGAATGACCAAAAAATCAAAGTGTCTGAAATGGCATCGAAAAGTTGTCTTCTCAATGTCCTGCTCCTTGATGTTGATCTGATGGTATCCCAATCGTAGATCAATATTCATGAAGAAGACTGCCCCATGTAACTCATCCATAAAATCATCTATGCGTGGAATAGGGTATCGATTCTTGATCATTTTCTTGTTGAGCGCTTTGTAATCGATGCACTTCTGTAATGTGCCATCCTTCTTTAGTACCAGAATGACTGAAGATGCAAAAGGACTCATGTTGGGCTTGATGTGCTCCATAGCAAGAAATTATTTGATTTATTTACCAATTTCGTCCTTAAATTTCTTGGGGTGCCTATAGGGTGTTGATATAATCAGTGTGGCCCCTGACTCTAACTCAATCATGTGCTCAAAACCCCTATCTGGTGGTCTCTCTAGTGGTATCAACCCAAATACTGGCTCATACTAACCCAGAATCTCTCTAATCTATGGATGGTACTGCTCCCTACCCTCTGAGTCCTTTCATATGGTGATCAAACACTCTACTGTGTAAGCCACATCACCATGATGAAAGTTCCACTCCATCCTCTTTGTCAATACTTCTTGAGGTGCCTTTGTAGACATGCCTCTTACCACAACTCTCGATCCACTAGCATCTCTGAAGCTCATGGTCAACATTTGATAGTTGAACCCAATCTCCCCCAATGAATATAACCATTGTACCCCTAACACAACATCAATATCTGATAGGTCAACTACATAGAATGTGTCAGTCAGAGTGTAGTTGCCTAGTTTGACCTCTAGGTTAGGGATCATGTCCAAGCATGTCATCGTGTATCCATTTGCCAATTCTACATGGACTCCCTCAAACTCCTTCGTGTCTAACCCCTTACTGGATACTAAGGATGCATCTATGAAGTTGTGGGTGGCCCCACCATCAACTAACATTGTCATGTTTTGCCCTTGTACAAGGACCTTGAACCTGAGAGTGTTGTACCTGGGTACTCCTTAAAAGGTGGCTATGGTTCCCCCTTTCACCTCTCTACGAGGTTTTTCCTCCTCATTGGGTTGTTCCCTTGTCGGTATCTGAGGTTTCTTCGACTGCGTCTCTGGCTCATGAGTGGTCTCAGTCTCTGAATCACTGTCTGTCAGTACCTCAATATCCTCGTCCTCCTCCTCACTGCCTGATTCCACTTCAGTGTAGTGGATCTGTCCCTTTCCCATGCATCTATTCCATGGGACCCAAGGGCCTCTACAGGAGAAGCAAAGCTTATTCCTCATCAACTTCGATCTCGTATCATCATCCAACTTGGACTTTCCCTTCCATTCCCTTTCAGGATTCTTCTAATCCTTGTCTCTCTTTGCTATAAAGGTTTTGGTAAAGGATTTAGTTTTTGGCATGGAGTCTTCCAAGTCTCTAGTGCGTTAGATGGCATCCTGCAAGGTATGAGGCCAGTAGGCCTTCACCCATTCTCTCAAGGGTTTTGTGAGACCTTCTGTGAATAGCATGACCAACCAAGGCTCGGATATGTTTTTCACTACCACTGCTACCCTCTAAAACTTTAAGATGAATGCCTCTTTTGTGCCAATTTGTCTCAACTAGGCTAGATATATAAAATGGATCTCTGGATCCCTCCTGTGAAATATATCCATGAGTATCTCTGTGAACTCTCTGTAGGAGGTGATGCGACTATGACCCAATGTCACCAATCCGTGATACCACCACTAATGTGCCTCACCCTCTAAGTGTAAGGTCCCAAAACTAATGGCCTCTGATTCGGTCATCTGGTTGAGATTATAGTAGGTGTCTAGTTTCTGTACCCAAGCTCTAGCGGTAAAGTTGGATGATCCGTCAAAATAAGGTATGGTGATTTTACCAAATTTTTGGATGAAATCAATGTTATGCCCCTATTGTTGCTATTGTTGTGGCCCTCCCCTATGTGGCTCTCTGGGGCAGTTTCTGAGTTTGAGTCCACAATACTCAACTAAGGTCATATCCTGATGGAAGTCATGGCCCAATGCTGCATACTCCCTTCGATACTCTGCAATGTCCTTTGCATGAGTGGGTTGTCTCTGTGCTATCAACATCTGTGCTACTACCGGAGGTGCCCTTTGGAAACTGGGAAACAACGGTCAGGGAATCCTACTCGCAGAGGTGCATGTGCGAGTGGGTGACTGGGGTCTACTGCTTGCCCCTGAGTTCCCCTATACTACATGTGGAGCTTGGGTGCCCAGAATATCCACCATATCTAATCTATCAGCCACATGAGCCAAGGACTGTGACATGAGCCAAGGACTATGACATGGTCCACTAACTAGCTAACATATCACTGATAACCTGCATGAATACTGCCTCTGGTTCCATGGGGGCCTTACCACTGCCCTCTAGTCTCTTATATCTATCTCCTATACTCCTCTCTGCTTCATGCTCTATCCTTCTCTTTGCTTATCTTTGTGCCTCTTCCTCTTCCTCTGAACTAGGAGGGAAAGGAGGAAAGTTAGGCCTTCTTTTCTTGCACCTATTGTAAGTGACATATTCATCACCTACATGCTCTCGGCCATCTGGTTCTTCTGTTTTATTCATTGTCTTTCGTCACAGGCTGGTAGGACTAAATCTCTAATACCACTAAAATATCCCTGATCCCATTGATTAGAATATTTCCTACTGATCTAGGGTTATGTCTTGCAGATCTAATACACTAGGGGTTTCTAACTGCGTTTTATCTGCAGATATGATACTTTGGGGGTTTCTGAATGTGTTTTATATGTGTGTCTGAGATTTTTATGGTTGTTTCATGTGCATGTTGTATATTTATGGTTTAAACAACATATAGAGGATGCATGCAGAAATAAAGAACATCAACTGCCAATAATATGTATTATGTGACTCAAGCATGGAAATACAATAACATACTGGAAATGTAGAGTATATTTTTCAGTTAGATTTCAAGGATTGTCACTGGAATATAAAAAAATAGCATAAAAATACTTGTGATTAGAAAATGAAGGAATATTTGATGCATGCACGGATAGATCGACAAAATAGGCAATTCCGGAGAAGTACAATAACCTCTATGAACTAGAAAACTCGTTTGGAAGGATAGATCTGATGGAATGAGATGTAAACTGCTCCAATACAAGTTCCCTAACCTCTAGACTAAAATGGATGAGTGCCATATGTCAGATATGGGCTCTGAGGCACTAGATCTCGACCCCTGGGGGGTTTTTGCACCTCTTGGGCCACTAGATGCACCCAAAATGATTCCACCAATGGAATCAGCTGCTATAGAACTCAAAAGAATTGCTTCACCAAATGAGAAATAGGGTCGGAAGGGTTTCCCCCGATATGCCTTAATGCTCCATCTGCAACCCCAAATGTCCTGCCGGAAGAGTTGCTCCCTAAAGGGTTGGATGATGCGCCATGAAATATCCCACCATCATAATCAGATGGAAAGTGGCTCAATATAAGAACCCTAGCTAGATCTCAACTGGGTCAGAAGGAAACTACAATCTGAGCTCGGACCTCGTGCAGCTCCACAAACCCTCAATCTGACTTGCACCCTCACTAGTTGAGTTGTGCACACTGCACTGGATACTCCTGAATAGCATGGTCAAATACCTAGATGGTATCTCAGATGGGCTAGGGAATGTCTCTCAACATCGAAACTGATCAATGGTGGTGGTTTCCTCCAAAAATCCACAAAACAATAAAGTCAACTCTCTTCCTCCTCTGGGAACTCTCAACATCAAATCATAACAATGCATAATGAGGAATTAGGTCAAATTCCTCCCTTTATACCATTCCCAATTTAATTCATCATTGACCTCACTTAAGCTAGGTGCTTTTCCTCCTAGGGTGAATAATTAATTAATTAAGTCCCCCTTTAGAACCTTTTCATTCTAATTCTTTGTTGACTTAGGCTTAAGTGACTTTTCCCAAGTTTTTTGGCTTAATTCATTGTTTAACCATCAATTCACCCTTATTTCTCCATATTATTCTCTGTTTGTGCTTTACTATAGTCTATGGGACCATATAGACTACTAAGTCACTCCCTGCTGGCCTACTCTTGGGAACGGGACATCACACCCAAGAGGAGGGTAGTACATTGAGTGTAGTAGTCATGATTTCAGGGTCTTCTACTGGATCTCCAGTGACCGATAACTAGTACTTGATCTACGAGATGCTCATAAAATAGTTGGCTATTATTTATGACTTTTTCATTATCACGTTTCTGAGTTGATTCCTTATAGTAAGATTTCAACTAGTTTTCTTACTTTCTTAAAGTCTGGATAGGGAATCAAACATTTCCTTCCTTGTATTCAGTTCTGATAGATTATGTATCAGATGATCCTTTATTGAGTCTATCATGATCCTCTTGGCCTTGACCTCATTCTTCCTAAACTTTTCTTTGGCATCTTCTTATTTTGTTTCTAGAAGCATCTGCTTGATATGATCCAATAACTCATTATATTCTATAATGAGGAGAATTTTTTTCATCAAGAATCTGAAGTTATCCCCTCCATCCAATCTATCTTCAACTTTCATGTTGGTTGACATTTTCATTGGTAGAAAGCCTACCTCTGAAAAACTTTGAATTTTTAAACTTCACCAAACTGGACACTGAGGGGTGCACTAGGGTAGGGCATAATGCTCTGTGAAATAATTATCCCCAATGGCCTTAGGATAGTTCTTTATGAGCTTGATAATGTATTTTAGTACAACTGCAAGGTACTACAATGATCTTCCTTCTAGTGGTCAAACTCTTCGAAAGGTAACCATCTTCTTGTCTAAGAAAGGTAATCTAGGAGAGAAAGCGTGATTTGATTTATTTTCGGCATGAAATAAGAGAAGATATATAATAAATAAACATGCATAGATATATCAGATATCCAATAATATAGCCTAGATGTATCAGATATATAACCATATGTTACGAGGAAAATCTCTCTATGGCACAGGGTAAACCACAATAGACGGAATGACATGTAGAAATAAACTCTAATCCCAACTATGCTATATAAATTAAAATGATAACAATACAAGATCAAGAGCCTACCTCATCCAAACGTTTGATGAAGACCATCGTTGAGCATGCAACTCAAAGATTTATACCTGCAACTTGTCATCAACAACCAAGATACGCAAGCATATGGTGATAATATATATTTTTATCATATAAAATAGCATAATCCATTAACATACATGACAAATACTCCCATGGAATAAAAATTTAAATATTTGCAAGATATCAATTGGATGAGAAAAGAGTATTTCTATTAAAATAATCAACATAAGTGTATAGGTGAAAAAATTCTGCGTCGATACATATCGGAACCAAGAAACTAAGTCCCTTCCAGCTGGTCCTCCACCAAAGGAAATCTCATATAAAGGAGACAATGAGGTTCTTCATCAAAGAAGGAAGAGCTTGGGGGTTGAACAATGATTTCAAACTTTAATGGATAAAGGGATGCAGACTCAATGTGAGGTGAAAATTTCTCTAGATTATATTTTCTCTCAAAAGTTGAATTATCTCCTTTCCATGGCTTGGATATGGCTCGATTTATATCCTTCAAATGGAACTAAAGGGTTGATTCATAACATTTCTAGTAAATGGAAGGTCAAGGATCATGGATCTCATGACGTGACATGGAAACCCAATTTATTTTTTTTATTTTGAGCACCAAACTCGATTTATGTAGGTTGTAGTGGAGAAACCTACGTATACACTTGTTGTCTAACTAGTAGGGAACGTATATGTGGGAAAATGTTCTTTTTCGGATCTAGAAGTTAGAAAAGGGGACTTCAAGTCTGCATAAGGAAATGGAAAGGCCATCCAAGAAAGTTGCATGGGGTAAGGTAAAATTAGATATAACAGGTTCCCCCTAATGTGTGAGGTCAGAGGATTATCTGCAATGGCCGAAAAATATTATAATTCCCAGAAGTGGAGTAATGGAGACTCAGCTAGAAGTGCTAGCTACTCATGAGAATATTACAATCCATAATGACTTTGTACACATGGATACCAATCAGAATTACATTCCAGATCCATGTGGAAATATAACAAATAGTTGTTCATGGCCATGAATAATCAATACAAGGTAGACACATTCCATAGGTTTTCATAGTCAGGAAAAAGGCTCAGTGGAAAACCTAGTCTCAAAATAAATATGAAGATATTTGTATACAATGGAATATAATCTGATCTCCCATGATCACTTAAGTCATATAGGTATTGGTCCAATGAAATACAACAACAAAATAGGAATGTTGCTATTGTAAGCTGGAGGTCTTCTACATTATCTGCCAATGGTGCAAGTCTACATCATGTGAATAGAGGAGTTGATGTCAAACACAATGAATCTTTTTTTTATTACTGGTCATTAAGGTATATCGTTAACAAATGTGACACAACCTATCGATGATGAAAGTAGGTATCAAGGCACTGAATACATTATTAAAAGTGTGAATAAGGGTGTTGAGGTTGAACACTTGAATAATTCATCGATCAGGAGACATTGATGTATTCCCAACTGTCGATGGTGGGATAACCTTCCACTGATGACTGCAAGCCTCTAGGTACTCATAGGACTCTAGGTCTTATTTATAGAATAGATTAGTTGAATTCGATGGAAGGAGACCTGCTGAAAGGAGAGAATTAGGGAATTTTTCATCAGTCAGTAAGAGGTACAAGGCAATAACTTGATGATTATAAGGAGCTCGGGTGAATAAGATGTTCATGAATCAACTACCATGTGCATATTTTGCATGCACTAGATGAAAGTAGTGCATGGAAAATACCCTCTCAATATCAACCAATAAGGAACACTAACGACAAAGGAAAGGAAACCACCAATAAGGCTAATGGCATCCAAGACACTGCATGAATCCCAATGTGTGAATATATTTGTTGTCGTTGAACACAAGGAAAAACCCCCAGTCAATGACCAATGAGGAGATGTTGACTCTTGGGTTCAAGGTTACCTACCCATAATGAAAGTAGTGCCAAGGTGCACGGTAGGACTATAACTTCATCTGAATCTCAGACACACTGAGGGTATGGTCGACATCCAAAGTCAAGAGTTCTGAGAATTGGCCGACACAGGCTTATATACTTCCTTTGAACAAGAGCATGATACATATGGGCAATCCAGGAAGCATATACTTGATGATGAAAATTTGTGATGCAAGAGACATCGACGAACTCTCCATAGGGACTGGAAGAGTAACCAGTCAGAGGAGTAAACTCTAAGTAACAAGTTGAGCTTCCTAAGGTCATGCTAAAACCAAACTTTGGATGACAGTGGACTCAAAAGTTTGTGCTATGTTCAAAGGTGGCACAATTTCTGCCGATATAAGATGATATTCCTTTCTCGCCCATATTCTTTTTTTTTTCATAGGCAAATAAATTTTATGATACAAGAGAGGAAATGAGTGTCGCGGGTAAGAAAATAGCTCCAAACAATGGAACATACATATGCTCAATACAAGGAAGTGCATGCGGGGCATGGACACTCAGGGGAATGTTTCCTCTTAGGGTATAGGGTGTCAAGATGCAAAGGATATAAACAAGGCTTTGTTTGGCTAGTGATGCAAATTGTTGAGGTAAGAGGCTTATAACAAGAAAGCAGGAACCGACAATAGGCTCAATACTGCAAGAAGGAGGATGGAATGCAATTACAACTTAACTCCAAAGAATGTCCTTTTTCATAAATTTATTCCCCTAGGCCCGGAAAAGTATAAAACAATACCCCAGGACAACTCTTCTAGCCAATGTTGACTAGAGTGTTCCTTTTTAGTAAATAGTCTACTTGGTCCGAAAAAGGGTTAAAATTACACAAGATAAACATCCTTTCAAATCCATTTAATGAGTGTTAAAGAGACAAGTTCACTCCACAATGTTTTCTCTTTTGAGAGAGTCGGAAAAGAGCTTAAACAGGACTCGGTGGGAGTCCCATAGGTGAAGGTCAGAATTCTTATTAGTAAGAATATGAGGTTCAGATGCAAAGTCATATCAGAACTATAAGGAACTCCTGGTCCTATGGAATAACTTTTCCATGGGTACCAAATGGCATAAAGGTTCTAACTAGGGCACCCATGTTTGGTAGGGTTCTACCACTCAATAATGACACTTCTAGTAGCAGTAAGAAGGGTTTGTATCGCTAATAAGTGGGTTCATTCCTAAGGTATATAGACCACATTCATAGGATAATGAAAAAATACAAAATGGAGTGAGAACCTATCCTATATGCAAGTGAAAGAAAATACATTTCGAAGGCACGAACGGGCGATATGCCGCTAAAAACTGCAAAAATTCCTAGACAAAACCACCAAAACCAACTCTTTCCACTGCATTATTAGTCCATAAGGTCAAAGTATCAACCCAAATTATATGAAATGCGTAAAAAAAATCTACTAATAGTAAAAATATACCATTTTACCATACCATTTGATTTTTTTCACCCACATAGTGAATTTTAGGCCATTTTTTCCACGATCTTTAAGTGGCGATTGCGGGAGCTACGATCAACGAAATTAGAAACTGTTTGGACCAAGTAAATCTCCTTCCCCTACTCTTCATTTTTAGTGGATTAAAATTAAAATTTAGTCATGATATTTTGAGTTTAAGAGGGCGCAACACCTAAACTAGGGTGTACCTGGGTGACAGTTCATCGAGTTGCGTACATGGAGGCATGTACATGGGAAAATCAAAGCCTTCCCATGTATATGCGGCCCTACACATGACTGTTAA
This sequence comes from Picea engelmannii, assembly GCA_009831015.1. Taxonomy (NCBI): domain Eukaryota; kingdom Viridiplantae; phylum Streptophyta; class Pinopsida; order Pinales; family Pinaceae; genus Picea; species Picea engelmannii. Next base: position 664,446 of record ML778011.1, read on the forward strand.
TACTACAACCCACATACATGTCCGCAAACAAGTTTTTTGCAAAATTTAACTCAAAAAATGGTTTTCCTTTGGAAAGATTGTGCTTGAATGGAGGGAGAGGGACCATGAGGAGGTAGATGCAGTAGTGCAAAGGGATGCAGGGGACAAATTATATTTGAAAAGGTGTAGCCTTTATAAATTTTGGGCTCTTAAAGGAATTATGGCTCAAGTGAGGTTACTTCAGATGCTCGTAAACTATTGGGATCTGAAGACAGGGGCCTTCAATATTGATGGGAATCCATTGAGGATTGAAGTCAATGACATATATTTCATTACAGGATTATCTCTTTGAGGCGAGGTAGTTAATATCAAGGCCTGGTGGGATGGGGGTGGAATTCCCATGGAGGAATACATTTCCAACCACTGTGTTGTAGGGAAATATAAAGTAGGGAGCCAACTCCCAATCAGGGTGATCGAGAACCTGAGTTTGAATATCGTTGTACTTGTTCTTAAAAGAATTTTGGGGTCTGCCTCATTGCACCAGGATTTAAGTGCACTCATGTTCTATGTAGTGGAGTGTTTTCAACCCACTTTTTATGAATGGTGTACCTCATTTTTGAGTAACATGAAGAGCCAACTGACGGATTAAAAACAAGGGAGAAAGAGAAACTTCGGGTTTGCATCCATCTTGTGTAGTTTTTTCTTTGAGCAAGTTCCAGGTTTGAGCGCTAGAGTAGAGATCATTCCACACGGACCACGTGATCCAACCATGTCATGGTGGATCGATGTGATTAGGAGGCTAGGAGGTGGTAGGGTGTCAACCCCCTACAATGATGAGTTCTTTTTCTGGTGGCACCGGTAGGTCATAGCCATTAACAACTACCATTATGTTGGGATCAAATAAAGAGGGGATCCAAATATTCCTTTGCCACCATATTTCTCTTACGGTGATATTGGTAAGAAATTTTTTTATATATTTAATTTTTTTTTTGTTTTTCAAAAAGAATAAAAACACAAATATTTTTGTATGGTATCAAGTATTAACAATTGGTTTGTCATGCAAATGCAGGTCTGGAGTGACCATATGGATTCCCATGACATCGATGGAGGATTTAGGGAAATGAGCATGCTGGACGATTTGCAGAGAGAGTGCTTCAAAATGTACAGGGGAACATGTCTCATTTGACGCACATGATTCCTATGGTTCAGGTGGAGGATCTACCAGAGGCTATGCAGCAACAGGTGGTTGGTGTGCCCTGTGCGTGGGTGTGACTCTTCTAGTGTCTTGCAAACATCATATTGTGCTATCATGATACGCATATGGAACCACATGCATAAATTCCATGGTCATATATATATCGACCATATATGTATTTTTAGGGTGTGAGCCCCATTTTGTACTATGACACCATTTTTTGAGAAGATGAAATATAAAAAAATTGGTCCATGGCTTATATGTTACAATGTGTACATGCATTGATGTGTTTTCTTTACTTTAGTTATGTGACAAATGCCAATATAAAACATAATTAGCATATGCATCAGATACATAATTAGAACTTCTATGTATGTTATTATAAGGAAGAAAATCAAATATCATTCCAAAAGTCATACCCGTAGTAATTGTCAGAGTAGAGTAGGGTCTCTCACACAGTGACTGTCATTTAACTAACATAAGACTAACTAGGAGTCCAGGAAAACCTCTAAATATTGAACACCATGTGAAATGGTGTTGCGTAATAGTTCTATAATGGTGTTATACTCAACCACATTATTCATTGATCGCTCCAGACGAACGCCACATGAAGACACCAATTGACCCTTAGGTGAGTAAATGAACCAAGTGGCGGAAGCCATGTTCCATGTATGATGTCTAGCACTGTCTGTGAATCCTAAATAAACTAAAGAATCTATGGGCATCTGCCAACCAAGGGAAAACTTGATAAGAAAGATGATGACACAAGGGAAAAGATGTATATACACTAACATATACTAGTATAAAAAGACACACGCCTAAGGTTGAGGGCTTAAGTGTAATATCTTTTTAGGTAGAGAGAATTTATGGGCTCGTCAAGCATATTCCCTTAACAATCCTCCAATTCATAGGCTTATTTCTCTAAAACATGTCACACAATATAAGGATTGTGCCACATGGGGTTGAACTTGCTTGCCCCCAACGACTATTTGTCTTGGTCATATAGGAGAACCAATTCATCCTCAATGTATTTCCGAGGATAGAAATACCTATCATATTAAACCTTAACATGTCATTTATTTTCTTGGATAGTCATAGAGTCATCTCGATGCTACTCATCTAAATGCTCTAGGTGCATGAGGCATTATTCATGATCAGATGTGCTAGATATGAGCTCAATTTCCAGTTTAAGGGAAGGGATTTCTCATTTAGTTGGAAGGATCGACCCCAAACCATGTACTAACTAAAAAGGAGAAAAATTTGTGGAATTCTTGACCAAGGTTCGATATGCCCAAAGTGCAGGGTAAAGCATTAGATGCCAGTTGGATTTACTCTAGCTAACAGTTTTTCGCAAGATGGTCTTGAGATATTTATTCATAGCCTTTACTTGTGCATTTTCCTGGGGATAATAAGGGGAATAATGGCCATGATTAAACCCCAATTTTGACGAAAACTCCTTCATCATTTCATTCTGAAAGTGACTGCAATGATTAGTGAAAATATCCTTTGGGATTCTGAACCGAGATATAATTTGGTTTAAAATAAATAACTTTGTCATATTACCATTTTATTTGAGATGGTCGACGTGGACTTTTCCCATTTAGTGAAGTAATCCATGACCACAATAATATGATGATGCCAACAAACCAAATATGGTTTAGAGTCCATAAAATCCACCCGCCACTTAGTGAAGGGGCCAATGGTGATAACTGGGTGAAGAGGGGTTGGTTGTGAGTGAATTTTGTTGCATCATGTTGTCATTGATGCCAATGGTTTGATTGATTGATTTCATTTATTGATGTCAAGTCATTGATTGATCTCAAAGTATTGATTGATTGATGATTGATGTAATATAATATGTATTGTCCTTGATGAGAATGCATAGATGAATATGGAGCAATGAGTTGTCATTGATATGATGAAGACGGATCAATGAGTTTTCATTGATACATGATGAATATGGATCGATGTGGTTTCATTGGTATATGATGCATTGTTGGAAAAATGTATAGATGACTCAGTATTGTCTTATCATGATTGATAAGGTGCACAAATGGATGAACTCCAAAGTGGTCCCCTTATGGTGAAAGCCCTCACCAGAAGACGCTTTGCGGATTGAGTTATCCTAGAATAATGGTTGGAGGACCCATTTTCTCATTATTTTATTACCATGATTGATAATTTTCACAAATGGATGAACTCCAAAGTGGTCCCCTTATGGTGAAATCACTCACGGGAAGACGCTTTGTGGATTGAGTTATCCTAGAAGAATGGTTGGAGGAACCATGCTTGTATGTGGAATAATGAGATAAAGGACATTGAATTTTTCATGGAAACTATCCTATATGTATATTTCTTGTCATTCAATTTATGGTGTTATGTAGAACGTCACATAACTCCTCACGGTTAGAGAGTTATGGCCATGAGAAGTTGGAGACCCCAAGTTTGTTTGATGGGTAACGGTATGAGTTATGATATATTTTTAGACAATACTATTCTATATGGATAGTACATTTCATTCTATTTATGGTGGTATGTGGAATGTCACATAACTCCTCACGGTTTGAGAGTTATGGCCTTGCAAAGTTGGAGGACCCTCACATGTCATCTAGAAGCCCCAAAAGGTCAAAGTAGTAAAAGTGGTTTAAGGGTTTTTAAAAGGTAAATAATAAATTGAAGTGATGAGTGTACTATAATTCAAAGTGAATACAAAAAAATTATTTAAATAATAAATTTAATGGAGAAATTAGAAGTGGATTAACCCTAAAATAAGGAAAGTGGGGCCAAGTGACCTAGAAGATGTTTTTAAGAAAGCTACTTGGAGAGTATAAATAAGAGGAAAGGCTCTCTCATTTAACGCACACTTGAGCATATTGAATATCTATAGGTTTCTGAGGTAACCAAGGATATATAAACCATAATTCTGAGTGAAGGTGAAGAAAAGAAGGCCGAAATGTAAGGAAAGATAAATTCTTTTGATGGTGGTTTCTAAGGTATGTTATTTATAGGTCATCTCACCATTTTTGCTGTAAATTTTTTTCCATAATGATTCAGACCATGCAATTTTTATTCCATTGAGAAAACATATCCAAGTATCCATGGTAAAAAATTCAGCTTGTGGGTCGTTGTATTTTGGGAGTTACACTCCATGGAAAATAGGGTTTGTGGCTAGTCCTGAAACTAATCAAAAACAGGTGTTTCGGGTAAAAACGTCGTAACTTATTCATAACAGATACAAATTCAGTGAGACAAAATGTGTTGGTTAATTTACATTCTGTAGTATTCTTTTTAACATTTTTCGATCAATTCAGAAAATATTCCATGTGGGGCACGCTCTACAAGGTCACTCTCTAGAATAAGCCAGAATTCAGCAAGGTATGCCATTTTTTCTATAACTCCTTTTCTGAGAGGTTTCAAGTAGTGAAACTTGGAGGAATTTCATAAAACACACTGAATAAAATTGTGTATAAGGTTCATATATTTATACATTATAGGTAAAAAGTTATGATTACTTCAAGTTAGGGTTGTTGACTAATCCAAAACTAGGCATGTGAGACTAAAGAAAAGTTTGATGAAAATGCTAGTCTCTTTTTGTTAGAGTTAAGAAAGGTTTGCAGGAATGTGATCATATAAAATAGGTCTATTACAGAGCTAAAAATCATATTTGGATGATGAAATTGATAAGGGATTTTGGTTGAGTTACATGTTGAGTACATGGTTGAGACAAACAGTTGATGAGTTGGCACATACATGAGGTGTATAGTTGATGATGTTGGTACATATTGATGAGTCATTTTTGATGAGTAGTTGACACATGATTGGTATATACTTGGTACATGGTTGGATGCACTTGTTTATGGTACAGGTTGATTATAGGTTGTTTGGCATAGGTTGGTGCATGGTTGATGCACTTGTTTATGTTGACAGAATGATATCTGTTGACGATTTTTTCCTCATCTCAATTGGTGCTGAGAATGTAAGCTGAGTCATGCATATAGAGATGGTTCTCTTGTAGAGTAGTACTCTATTCAGTTGTTGTTGAAAAACCCTCGGATTGAAGTCCATAATAAAAATAAAAAATGTACATACATCTTGTATTCTTTGTGTTCCTTGTGGAGATGATTTGTTGATGATATGTTGATGATATGTATTCACATCTAACTGATTATAAATGAAAACAATGAGTAATGATAAAATGTTGAATGTTAACTAAGGAGTATTTTTGTAAGAGGGAATTTTTGGGAAAAAGATCCCCACACTCATTCACCCCCCCCCTCTAAATGTGTAAGGTGTGTCCAAGAATTGGTATCAGAGCAGGCCTTCACTACAAGCCTTAACAAGCTTGAAGGAGATCCATAGACACACAAATGGATGAAGACACACAAATGGATGATGAAATATGAATCCTTGATGAGGAAAACTATTCTACTTGGAGAATACAGATGAGAGTGTATTTGAAGACAATGGGACCAGTTATTTGGAAGGTAGCCATTGGTGGATCAGTTCCGTTGAAGAAAAAATCAAAGTTTGCAGCTCAAAGGGAAGGAAATAAGAATGATGCATTGGCTCTCAAGACCATTCTTAGTGGACTTTCAATCCCTATCAAAGAGAACATGGGATAATGCACTTCCGCTAAGGATCTATGGCTAAATCTAGAGGAGACATATCAAAAAAAGAAAGAAGATATCGAAGACCACTCCATCAAGATTATCAAAGGTAAAGAATCTCTAACTCTTGATTGCATATGTGATGATTTTAAAGGAAAATAATCATGTGATCATGTTGGCAAGAAGGAAGATATTGAAGATCCTTCAAATGAAGGTAAAGAATCTCCAAAGACTCTTGATTGCATTGATTCAAAATGTGATGATGTTGATTTTTTCTCAATTGAAGAAGATGATCTAGAAACAATTTGTGTAAAGTTTGATGATAGTTATCCCATGAAAAGAATAGAAGAAAATCTATTAGAACTTCAAAATGAAATTGAAGAGCGTTTATACATGTATAGGAGTGATCATTTTTATACACACTATAACTATCTTTCAGATAACACTAAGAAGTTTCTTAGGAGGAGTCATACATCTTGAAGTTAAAGGGAATGCTCAAAGAACAAGAAGAGAGTTCTATATTAGAAGAAAAGGAAGAATATACCACAAGACTAAAGAATGGAAAATAAGACATGAATATAAATGATGAGATTAGAAAACGTTTTGAAACTATTGTCCATCTCAAAACCAAAATTGAAGAATCCAAAAGAATAGAGGAACTATTGAAGATTCGAATAAATGAAAAGGAAGATTCATGTTGCAAATTAGAATCTGAAATTTTTGACCTTAGAAAGAAGGTAGAGAAGTCAAACAAATTCTTGAATAGCCCAATAATCTTGGATGATATATTGGAAATTCAAAGACCTCCATGTGATAAATCAGGTCTTGGATACAAAGGAGAAGATACACATGTTGAAGCAAGCACCTCAAAGAAGCATGAGGTAAGTCCATCAAAGAAGGAAGACAATGTTGCAAAACAACCATCTACAGAAGTCAAAGAAGATTTCTAAAGAACAAAGCAAGGAAGACATCAAGAAGCTACTTTTGGGACACCAAAGAAAAGGTATGAAAGTATTTTTCATGGGCATTGTTATTCATGCAATGGATATGGTCATAAATCTTTTGAATGTAGATATTATGAAAGGAGATATAATGGAAGATTCTATAACACCATAAGGTATTGGAGATGTGATCAAGTAGGACATATTATTGTTCACTATAACTCTATGAGATGCTATAGCTATAGTGGATTTGGCAACAAATCCCAGGAGTGCTGGAACACAAGAAGAAATTCCATGATGAGGACTTCACATATCATGGCTAGATGAAGGAATGAAGTAAGAAAGGGAGACATCTTTCAAAATATGGATGCTCAAAGCTCAAGTTATGAGGAGAAGGGTCATCTACAAAAGTGGGTGAAGAAGACAGAGCAGCCAGATCAGAATGAAAGACTGAAGGGAAGTACAAAAGTGTCATCTATTGAGGCACACATGTGTGACAGTGGTGACAGTCGCATGCATATGTGTGCTGAACTTGAATAGGTCACGTACACATGTGCTCTGTTGTGAAACTGGCCATGTATATGTTGTAAATCCTTGGGAAAAATGCAAAGCACATGGCTTGGAGTTTGATGTGATGGTATAACTTTGTATTGCAGGGTCTGACATTGTTTATTGCAGGTTCTGACACTATTTTCTGCATGTTTTCATGGTGATATCACACAATGGTATCATCAAAATAAATATTGGGTGTATGGCACTAACCCAAGAGTATGGATTGATGTTGATCTACTGGGATTAATCATTTTGTGATGTTGATGGTGGTGTACATGGCTAGTATATCTTATGATGTATTATTGGAAGAATATGTTGATATCATGGTGCATGCATTTTGCATATGGATTGGGCTACATGTTGAGACATATGGTTGGTGAGTTGATGAGGTGATCATGTTGTACATAATTGTTGATCTATAGTTGATGCCTGATTGTTACTTTTCTAGTACATTGGAAGAGACACCTACTAGCAGTTTGATTGGCACATGTTTTATGGAGAATTTAGCATACATATATGGGATTCATCATTTTGTGGTATTGGTGCATGATAATATACATTTTTGGTACACTCATAAATGGCATATTGTTGATGATACTACACCATTGGTACTACTTGATTAGCACAACAATTGGCATTTGTTTGAGATACATGATTGTGGCACTTGGTTCATGATGGAGACATATCACAAGTGATATGATACATTGTTTGGCATGTTGGTAGATGCACAT
>ML778011.1:673071-687648 GCA_009831015.1 Picea engelmannii
ATAATATGTATTTTCCTTGATGAGAATGCATAGATGAAGATGGATCAATGAGTTGTCATTGATATGATGAATATGGATCAATGAGTTGTCATTGATACATGATGAAGATGGATCGATGTGGTTTCATTGGTATATGATGCATTTTTTGAAAAATGTATAGATGACTCAGTATTTTCTTATCATGATTGATAACTTGCACAAATGGATGAACTCCAAAGTGGTCCCCTTATGGTGAAATCCCTCAGGGGAAGATGCTTTGCGGATTGAGTTATCCTAGAAGAATGGTTGGAGGACCCATGATTGTATGTGGAATAATGAGATGAAGTACATTGAATTTTTTAGGGAAACTATCCTATATGTATAGTTCTTATCATGCCATTTCTAGTGGTATGTAGAACGTCACATAACTCCTCACGGTTAGAGAGTTATGGCCATGAGAAGTTGGAGACACCAGGTTTGGATAATGGACCCAAGTTTGTTTGATGGGTAACAGTATGAGTTATGGTATATTTTCAGACGATACTATTCTATATGTATAGTACATGTCATTCCATTTTTGGTGGTATGTGGAACGCCACATAAATCCTCACGGTTTGAGAGTTATGGCCTTACGAAGTTGGAGGACCCTCACATGTCATCTAGAAGCCCCAAAAGGTCAAAGTAGTCAAAGTGGTTTAAGAGATTTTAAAAGGTAAATAATAAAGTGAAGTGATGAGTGTACTATAATTCAAAGTGAATTAAAAATAAAGTATTTAAATAATAAATTTAATAGATAAATTAGAAGTGGGTTAACCCTAAAATAAGGAAAGTGGGGCCAAGTGACCTAGAAGATGTTTTTAAGGAAGCTACTTGGAGAGTATAAATAAGAGGCAAGGCTCTCTCATTTAACACACACTTGAGAATATTGAATATACATAGATGTATGAGGTAACCAAGGATATCTAAACCAGAATTATGAGTGAAGGTGAAGAAAAAAAGGCCGAAATGCAAGGAAGGATAAATTCTTTTGATGGTGCTTTCTGAGGTATGTTATTTACAGGTCATCTCACCATTTTCTCTATAACTTTTTTTTATATAATGATTCAGGCCATGAAATTTCTATTCCATTGAGAAAAAATATCCAAGTATCTATTTTAAACAATTCATCTTCTGGGTCATTGTATTTTGGGAGTTACACTCCGTGGAAAATAGGGTTTGTGGCTAGTCCTAAAACTAGTCAAAAACAGGTGTTTCGGGTAAAAATGTCGTAACTTCGTCATAACATATCCAAATTCAGTGCGACAAAATGTTTTGGTTATTTTAAATTCTTTAGTATTCTTTGAAATAGTTTCAGATCAATTCATAAAATATTCCGTGCGGGGCATGCTCTACAAGGTCGCTCTCTAGAATAAGCCAGAATTCAACAAGGTATGTCATTTTTGCTATAACTCCTTTTCTGAGAGGTTCCAAGTAGTGAAACTTGGAGGAATTTCATACAACACACTGAATAACATTTTGTATAAGTTTCATATCTTTATACATTATAGCTACAAAGTTATGATTACTTCAAGTTAGGGTTGTTGACTAATCCAAATCTAGGCATGTGAGACTAAAGAAAAGTTTGATGAAAATGTTAGTATATTGTTGTTAAAGTTAAGGAAGGTTTGTAGGAATGTGATCATATACACCAGGTCTATTATAGAGCTACAAATCATATTTGGATGATGAAATTGATGAGGGATTTTGGTTGAGTTACATGTTGAGCACATGGTTGAGACAAGTAGTTGATGAGTTGGCGGATACTTGAGGTGTATAGTTGATGATGTTGGTACATATTCATGAGTCATTGTTGATGAGTGTTTGACACATTATTGGTATGTACTTGGTACATGGTTGGATGCACTTTTTTATGGTACAGGTTGATTACAGGTTGTTTGGCACAGGTTGGTGCATGGTTGATGCACTTGTTTATGTTGATAGATTGATATCTATTGAGGATTGTTGCCTCATCTCAGTTGGTGTTGAGAAAGTAAGATGAGTCTTGCATATAGAGCTGGTGCTCTTGTAGAGTTGTACTCTATTCAGTTGTTGTTGGAAAACCCCTGGATTGAAGTCCATAATAAAAATAAAAATTGTACATACATCTTGTGTTCTTTGTGTTCCTTGTGGAGATGATTTGTTGATGATATGTTGTTGATATGTATTCACATATAACTGATTATAAATGACAACAATGAGTAATGAGCAAATGTTGAATGTTAACTGAGGAGTTTTTTTGTAAGAGGGAAGTTTTGGGAAAAAGATCCCCACACTCATTCACCCCCCCCTCTAAGTGTGGTAGGTGTGTCCAACACATTTTCCAAGAAAACACCTGGCAAGGGTGACACTTCTTGACCACTTCAACAAAATCGTTAGAAATTGATGGCCAAAAATAACTAGCTTGCAAAATATTTTGGGTTGTTGCAAGCCCAGATAGGTGACCACCACAAGCCCCACTGTGACAGTGATTGAGAATCGACTCATCTTCCTCATGAGTCAAGAAATGATGAAAAATATTATCCATGCTTCGATGATAAAAAGTGTCGTCGATGATAAGGTATTTTTTTTCTTGATAACATATACGTCTTCGATCATCTCTCGATAGATTCTTGGATAGCTTCAAGGTTTGAAGATAAATTAGAATGTCTCCATACTAGGGGTGCGAAGATGAGATAAGGAAGATATGTTCATCTGCGAATGAATCATCATGAATAATTTCCTCATCTAGTCGAGGGAAGTCTAATATCAACTCGACAAAAACTAGTGATTTCTTAGACTTTGCCGAAGCAAAATCGAGATCAAATTATTGCAAAATAAAAATCCACTTATTGTATTTTCTTCCTATGATAAGCCTAGTAAGGACTTATTGAAGTGGATTGATATAAAAAAATACAATATTTTTGCAAAGTAATATATAATTCCATAATCTTTGAACCACATGTACAGTAGCCAAGGCTAGTTTCTCATCATGAGAGTATTTAAGTTTTGAACTGACTAAGTTTCGAATAACATAGTAGAGAATGTGCTCATGGATCTCGTAGTCCTCCTGAACCATAACCATACAAATTGTCCCTTCAGATGTGGCAATATAAAGAAAATATTCTCTATTGTAGTCTGGAGGCTTCAACAGAGGTGTCGATACCAAGGCTTTCTTAAGAGCATCGAAGGATTCCTAGTATTTCTCATCCCATATAAACAGAGTGTCCTTCTTCAAAAGACACACGAAACCCTTAGTTAAATTGGCATAGTTCACTATGAAGCGACGCAAGAAGTTATACTTCCCCTATAAACCCTGAAGTTGACTAATGTTGCAGGGGGGAGGCAATCAAAGTATTGCCTCAACCTTCATAGGATCCACCATGATCCCATGCTCAGAGACTAAGAATCCTAAATATGACCAGACTTAATGCATAAGATGCACTTGTGAGGGTTCAAATGGATGTGATAATAATGACATCTCTCAAATAATTGTCAATGGTGAGTTTAATGATCTACTCTCTTGTGGGAGTGAGCAATGAGATCGTCAAGATAAGCATCGACAATATGTTTGAGATCGTGAAAATAAAAGTTCATGGTGTGTTGGAAGGTTGCTCTGGAATTTTTAAGGCCGAAAGAATTTTTTCGATATGAAAAAGTACCCCAAGGACAAATAAACATCACGAGTCTCATAACATTGCTAATTTCCACTCAAAGTAGTCACTGGTGGCTAAGGTGAAATCCTATAGATGCGGGTTCTGACTCTAAGTCAAAACCGTAAAGGGGGACACATATCATTGATTCAAAATTCAGTGCTACCATTGCTACCATCAAGCTCCAGCCCGATGAACCAGACGATCCAGAGGAAGGCAAGAACATTCATAGATGTGGGTGAAGGGTACCCTGTTGCACTTCATCATTGATAGTAGTAGCCAGAAGAAACTCATCTCATCAGAGGTTGTCAATCAACTCACCCTCTTGACAAGGTGGCACCTGCATCCCTGCACCATCGGATGGCTCCAACAAGGAATTGACATTCACATCAACCAAAAATGTCACCTGTCATACAACATCAAGCCCTTCATAGATGAGGTATTGTGTGATCCAAGAACTTCTCCACAAGAGGTAGATCCAATAAATTCTCCGCAAGGGGAACATTAGTCCCATATCATCATCTTGCAGGAGCCCAATCATGTTGGTATAGAAGAAAGATGGAACATGGTGACTCTACATTGATTATCGGGCCCTGAATAAAATCACATTCAGAAACCGATACCCGATTCCCTAAATCGACGACCTCCTTGATCAACTCATTGGGTCTAAATACTTCAGTAAGATTGATCTGAAGTATGGCTACCACTAGGTCTCTATAGATCAGACATATAGACCCTTTTTTCTATTTTATTAATCAACCAGCCCCCGTCTGCTTTCTTATAAGCATTTGGTTTCATATTGAAACCTAGATATTTGAACCCCTCATTAAATTCCAATAGTCTAAAGGGAAACATATTATTTAATATCTAAACTTGGCCTTCATCCAGTCCATTGAAACACATAGAATATTTTTCAAAATTTATTACCATGCCCATTGCATTGCTATACAGCTGGAGAATTTCTTGTAGCTTCCTCCCCTCCACTGAATCATAGGTGAAAAGTAAAACATCATCTAAAAATAAAATATGTGTTAGATTGACAACCTCCCCTATATTAATTCCATGTGCATTCCTAACACTTCTATCTTCAAGAAGAGACCTATTGAGACCCTCATCCACCAACATGAATAGGTAAGGGGACAAGGGACATCCTCGTCTCAGTCCCCCAGTGAGCTTGAAAAAAGAGGAAGTCCCTCTATTAACTAGGACAACATATAAAACATAAGTCGCACATCCCATTATCCAACTTACAGTCTATAATGGGAAACCCACATGAATTAATAGTAGCCTAACATATAATGAACAAGTTCTGTCATAATCCTTGGAAAGATCAAGTTTTATCACCATAGTAGAAAACATTTTCAATTTGATTGTAATCAGTCCTTCTTGTGTACAATTCACAACTTTGTGTATCTTCCTCGCTTCTAAGAATCCAAACTGTTATGAAGAAATAACCTTTCAAAGTAACATTTTAAGCCTTGCTGCTAGCACTTTGGAAATTATTTTATACATGCAATTGCAAACTGCTATTGGTATGAAATAATCATATGTTGTTGGATTATAGTTTTTTGGGATCAAAGAAATAAAGGAAGAATTGAAAGAACCTAAAATATTCCCAAATATCCTTGTCTCCTCAACTACTTGCAAGAGATTATCACCCTACATGCTGCAAATTAAAAAACCAAGGAATAATTCAACTATCCATCCATCAGGACTAGGGATGTTATTTGTTTGGAAAGAACACAAAACAATTAGTGACTCATCCTTGGAAACCTCTTCAAATAGCTCTTGATCGTCTTCCTCAGATACCAACCTTGGAAAATAGGAATCCACCTTGACTATCTCAATAGTATTGTAAGTCTATGGTTCTTTAAAAATGGAAGAGAAATGATGTACCCTAAAGTTTGACAGTTCCCAGAAACTCCTTGATGTCCTGCCATCAGGGGTTGGTAATTCCTAGATGATGTTTTGGTTCTTTTGATGATTTGCAAATCTATGATTTGTTTTTTTTTTTTGTCACCTAGCTTGAGCCAAATGGCTCTATTCTTCATCCTCAAATTGGATTCATAGTCCCTCAACAAATTTGTCATTTTCAGTTCCAAGTCTTTTAGGGTTTGTTTCTCAACACCATCAAAAAGCCCACTGACATTGCTATTGAAAATATCTGCAATTGCATGTTATGTCTCTTTAAGTACATGATCTTTTTTCTTGTATCTCTCATCTACCCAATCAACAACCTTCACTTTTACAACCTTGAACTCAAATTCAAATTTCCTTCCAACAAATACCCTAATTCCCCCATTGAAATGCTTCCTCTCACTTCTAACCAAATCTTGAAAATATGCCTCCTCAAGCCAGATTGGGTTGAACTTGAAAGGGCTAGATGGATTTTCATCTCTCAGCTCCAAATGAAAGAAAATTGGGTTATGATATGAGCCCTCACTTGAGCCTATCTAGGTTCTAATCTTATCAACCCGATGAAGTAATGATTCATCGCTAAGAACCTATCCAGTCATTTTGACACTCGTGCAACTGTCAACCTATACCTTACCCATTTAGAGATTTCTTTTAAAATTATCTTTTTACAATTTTAATAAAATAAATCAAAATTCAAATATATAAAAATTAAAAATTTAGAAAATATATTAAAGATGAGATCATTTAGAGATTTGATCTCCTCTTCCCATAACATCCATTCATCTATTATATATGTAACCCTCCTTTGACATTATGTATGTAAACATTTTTTGGTTAGAACTTCCTCGCTTCTCCTTCTGCTTACAATACTATTCCCCCACTCTACCTTGCACTCTATGGCATACACAGTCCTAAATTTTCACACAGTTCTCATGTGCATGAATTCTTGGTTAACCTTTCTCATTTACTTCATTGTGGTTAGTCCTTCTGGTTACAAGTCATAGTGTGCATTGTGGGGAATGAATTATTTTCAAAATTTGTTTCTAGTTGCATCTAGGATCATAGGTTTTAAATTCCTCTGATCCTATAGATCAACCTATGGTTCTCTTGTTTGAAACACCCAAAACTAGGGTATACACCTTGTCTTCGACTACGCTTCTTTCTGGAAGTCTGCAATAGCACCCACCCTCCCTTTTTTTGTCCTCCACTAGTGTTGTTGGGTACTGCAATGTGTATTCTCTGTTGGCAATGCTCTTCCAAGTTAAAATATTCCAAACCCTCCACCCACTCCCAACCTTTGGGTTTACACACTTCTCGCTCCAAATTTTGTATTTGGTTGCATATAAGAGGATAGAATACAATTCACCTTCATAGCCACATTTGCAAATATTGGACTAATTGTTACCTAGAAGATGGGTGATCCCTCCATGTAGTGGAATATAGGAAATTCCTTTCATTTCCCCATTGAAAATCTAGATGACTGCAATATATTTTTACTTTTTAATATTCTCATGGAATGAGTAGACAATAGGAAGGAAGGGGATTGTGAATGGTGCTCAAAAGGTGAATATAATTTTTTTTTCTCAATTTTTTTTTATTAAATTTTTACCCTCTAGAAAAGGCTAGGTCGCTAGGTTGAAGAAACAATGCACAATTTTCCTTAAAGTTTGCTTGAGTAGACAATCAAATTCCCAATAAGGAGAAATATAATGTTGCTCATAGCTGCCAGTGATTGCCATTTTAACTCTCCTTTCAGAACATGACATTGTGTATAAGTCACACTAGTCTAGATGGGGCTTCTTAGTACTCCATGCTACCCATAGTTGTGGCTTCCTTGTCATTTTTGGGAAGGTCAACAATAACACACACTTTTGTAGTCTCAACACGTGGACTAACTAGTACATTCAATTCTTCCTTCTTCCATCAGACGATGAGACACGAGTTATCTATCACAATTTGTCAAACCTGTAGGTTGTGACCTGTTTGCCAATAAATTTAAAATGAATTATTACCTTCAAAAACCCAAATTATATGTAGTAACTATTGTGGTTCATGATGTTCTTCTTGGGAAAATTATAGATGCAACGATGCTTTTAGCATTCTCTTCTAGTTCTTTCTATTTTTAAATGGTTTGAAGATAGCTTTGGTGATACATTAGGGTGCAAATACAATTGTTTTTTATCTATATAAAAATATCTACTTTGTATAACTGTTGGTAAAAAACTCTAGACATTGAGATGATGTAAAATTAAATTGGAAGCATATTCACTTAATTCCTATCTTATTTTTCACTTATACTACATATCTATATATTATACCCAACCCACACATTACCATTCATTTTAGAATGAATCATAGTATGTCCCTTAAAATGTACCAATATAGCTTTGACCATGGTAAGGATTGATGAAAACATTATCTGAAAATGATCGGAGGGTAATACATTGTTCCATGTTGTAAAAATGGACAATGAGAGTAATCCTAACTAGCATACCCTTGAAGAAGGAAAAGGGGAACGTCGAAAGGTATTACACATGAAAAGAATAAACTTAATAAGAAACAATCTCTTATAAAGTCGTATTGAGAATTGAATATCATACCATGCATTAAGATTAAAATTGGGAAGCAAATTGAAGAAAAAGATGTCAAATGTATACATATATGATCCAAACAAACTAAATTGTCTTATAAATGTATAGATACCTTAGTCATAAGCCTCACACTTTATGTTTGAGGTTGTAGAGTGAAAATTTCGATGGGGCTTGGGTTAACTTGTAGGAACTAAATGTTATTGTATTTCCTTAGATGGCTCCACTAATCCTTTGGAATCGAAAGCAAAAGAATGTTTTTGCACTGGTGGTGTAGAATTTGAATATGGCCCACAAGTGACAAATTCCATTCGAGGTATTTCCATTATGCCGATTTGCAATAACAAATCTTAAGTCCCTGAAAAATATTGGTGGAATTTCATATTTGTACGCTACAAGCAGCTGGAAATCTTCTATAGGAGTGGGGGGTTGTTGATAGATAGGACCAGTGTAATATAACTATTGAGAAAGGAGACCTCAAGCCCCAGACATAGATCCAATAAAGTTTTTATCATTACAAGGACCATGCAAGGGATACCATACCTTTCCAAGAGGCTTCAGATCTCACAAAAAGAGGAAACACAAGCTAGTAAATGATCTCATTGTAACCCAAAAGGAGACCCCTCAAGTTGAAATAAAATTTGCACATGTTTAAAGAGTTGGCCACTATATTGTATGAAAGGGTTGTAATATGTAGAGAGGAGCATTTCCATTGGTGTAGTTGTGGGAGACCCCACCCCACCCTCATACCCATATATGGGATTGAAATAAATTTGGAAAAATAAAGTTGGCTTGAATCAAGGGATAAACAAAAAGTGTTGTTCTTGCTGGAAAAGACCAAGGAAAAGGAAAATTTAGTATAACTAGTAAATTCATGTCATATTAAGTAATCTCTAACTGAGCCCACTTCTTTTATTTAGTGGAAATCTTTAACCACAGTATATTATCATCAAATTTATTCCATAAACCATAAATTCAACCATGAGAATGTGAATCTTAGAAACATTGTGAAGGATGGTGATAAGTTTTATTATAGTACCATTCTGAAGTGTCAAAAGGTTCAAACCCAAAGAATCAACATTAGCATTTAGGGAAACAAAGTAATATCATCCAAGGTGTGCCGAATTATGTTATTCAACAGATATTACTAATGTGTTATCTTAACCATGAGAACAAGTATTTAGGATGCGAGATTCAACTGCCAACAATGCTCAGGAAACACAATAAAATTTCCAACAATCAATATACACTTGCCATCATTTACTCAAAATAGATTACAAACAAATATTCTTAGGGAAGATTTATCATTATTTGAAATTAGTGTTCAAGGTGATTCAAGAAAATGAAATTATTTGATGTATCTACAGTTCTTAAGAACCAAGTAATATACGAGTATGCAAAGCACATGTACCATGTATTTAGGACAGATCATCACCATCTAAAAAAATCAAAGATAAAGGGCGCAATGAAGAGTTAAGTAGAAACCCCAACTTCTGACGACAATAAACATCAATGTGACTATAAAAGTAAAGTGCACGAGTAGTGGAGTACTTAACCATTCAAGTGTCTTAGATCATGCATTAAGAATGTTACCATTCAGATCTAGAAAGAGACCATAAATTTGCACTGAACAAGTGTTGAATCCCTTAAACAGTTAGATTTGAAGACCAAGTCACTCATTAATATATCACATCGATTTTTAGGGGATATATTCATGATCATGTGTGCAAATCACCAACAAAGAAAAATTCAGATCTTAACACTCATTATGATGTTTTTGTTTCACTTGTCCACAAATCTTGTAATAGAAAAGAGTTGAAGGAAAGATAGGCAGAACTCAACACTCAAATGATAACAAGAATTCCAAGTAGATAACCTTTAATGCTTGGAGGAAACCAAAGCGATGATACATGATCAGAATATACCTATGATTTTGTGGGAAGAGGCATCCATGACAACTGTGTATGTTTAGAATAAGAGTCCTCATCATATTCTGAAGAACATGACTCCCGAAGAAGATTTCACTGGAGAGAAGCCTGAGGTTGGACACTTCAGGATATTTGGGTGTCCAGTATACATTCATGTATCCGAGGAGATGTGGACCAATCTAGAAACTTTAGGCAGAAAGAGAACATTTGTGGGGTACATTGAATCTTCAAAAGCATATCAGATATACATCCCTAGTTAGAGACAGATTGAGGTTAGAAAATATATCACCTTTGAGGAAGAGATAACCTTTCGAAGATCCAAAGAATCTCAAATGGAGATTGTCAGTGAGAAGAATGAAGAGACAATACCTTCTCTTCCTTCAGTAGTTCAGAGGGAGACAATTATTGATCGAGTTGATCTCATAGCTCCAGTTGATGTTCCAAGAGGAATTGCAATAGGCCATAAGAGGCCTGCTTGGGCTTGACAGCCTCTGCAGGAGGTAGAGGGACATGAAGATCCTCGTGGTACATTCCGAGAGAGAAAGAAACCACAGATATTTTGGAGCTATGTTTTAGTTATGATCCATATCATTGAAACTGAGACTTCTTGTCATGGAGAAGCAGTAGGTCAGCATCTTTTGCAAGATGACATGACCGAAGAGTATCAGTCCATTATGAAGAATTATGTGTGGGATATTGTTCCAATAATGGAAGGGAAGTTTGTAGTAACTTCCAAGTGGATCTATGAGATCAACCATGCAGCTAATGGAAGTATCGATATAAACTTCCATCCATACTCATGTTTCCTGATAAACTTCCATTCGTACAATCACTTCCCTAGCTGCATCCATGGGTTGGAGACTACACCAAATGGATGTAAAGGTATGATTTCTCAGTGGTGAGATTGAGGAAGAAGTTTACATCGAGCAACAAGATGAAATCATGACACATGAGAACGAGTCGCATGTATGAAGGTTGAAGAAAGCCCTATGTGGACTAAAGCAGTAACCTCGTGTGTGGTTTAAGAAGATTGGTAGATACTTGATGAGTTTGGGCTTCAGCAAGATTGTTGTGGATCCTAACCTATACTACCACATTGTTGGTGATGAGTGCATGATTTTGGTCCTATATGTTGATGACTTATTCCTCACCAGTTTAGAAAGTATTATTGTTGAGTGAAAGCATGCATTGACTTCTGAATTCGAGATGAAGGACCTTGGTATGATGCACTGCTTCTTAGGACTAGAAGTATGGCAAAGGATTGCTAAGATTTTCCTAATTCAAGGAAAATATACAATCGATATATTAAAGAAAATTGGGATGACAGATTGCATATGAATGCCTAAACCAATGGTGATGAATTTGAATAATATGAATGATGCTTATTATGAGTCAGGCGAGATTGATCCATGTATTTAGAGACAATTGATTTGATCATTGATGTATCTGGTTAACACCAGACCTAATATATGTTATGCAGTGAGTGTACTCATTCAATTTATGAGTCAGCTGAGACATACACACTGGATAGCAATGAAACATGTGTTTAGATATCTACGAGGCACAGTTCGTTATACCATGAGATATGCCTCTGGTGTAGAAATAAAATTGCAGGGATATGCCAATGCATATTGGGAAGGGAGCGTAGTGTACCAGAAGAGAGCATACAATTGTTGTTTTACTTTGGGGTCTATTATCGGTCAGTTTGTAGGAGAGGTCTAGGTAGCTTGAAGTCAAGGCTCAAACTAGCGTAACAGGAGCTTCCCCACCCACTGTCACCTCGATGGGGATCTCTTTCTATTTAGGGTGGCTAATCCCAAGGGAGACGTCCATATTAATCTGGGGTTCTTAAAGTTCTAAAGGTATAAAGGATCAAAATGATGGTTTCCTTTCATAGATTACTGCCAAGAGGATAGTCAAGAAGAAGGTATTCCACTGAGAAAGGCACCTGTTTAAGAGACAAGGCACATAAAGATAAAATGTGCATGCAGTGGTTAGTACTTCAAAATATCGATGACTATCTTTAACAAATATGAGCAATAATGAATATAATTATTGATGAAGTCAATCATTGCAATTAAAGACAAAGGCTTATAATACTTCTTCAATAAATACAAAGTGATATTTGCATTCAATGTATAAAATCAATCTTTATTATATCATGATGCAATAAATATGCTCATACACCAATATTGTTGATGCGTCACTATGCAGATTTAGGGTGACATCAGCCCTACTATTAGGTCAAATTTGAAGACAATGAGAAGAACGTTTTGTCAATCAAAGTTATGAATATGATCTGTTAACTCCCAAAGTGAAACTGTTCTTTTGGTTGAACTTTGTAGAGGATATCCTGGCTATTGGTTGCATACTTAAGCTACTTTTGTGTTTTTTATAGTTGAAGAAAATTCTTGGTTTTGGTTTGGTCAAGAAATGGGAAAAACAAAAGGTTTTAGTGGTTTGGGCGAGCCCCCAACGTGCTCATTAACAACCGAAAGTGTTCAGTTTCGTCAGATAAGTGGTCGATTCGAAAGGCAAGCAACCACTGAAAAGGTTTGAACGGGCAAAAAGAAGGCTCGTGCTTTCGCACGAGCCAGATGTCAAAATTCGTTGCAATGATGAGAAGTTCAAACCGCCGAAAGATCGCATTGTGGGAGGTGATCCTCGTTCGTGGGATTCAACCAGAAGGTTCTAAACACCTGCGTATTATCCACTGCATTAATCATTTCAAAATCTGCGTTGAGCGGTCATAGACAGATACGGTTGCACGAAGCTTCTCTCCATCTCCAGTGGAAGATACATTCATCATTATTGACAGGTCATTCGTTCGTTTTAAAACTCGAAATGTTATAATGTAGCCTGAAGATCACTGAAGATAACTATCAACACGCGATTTTACCAGCAAATTGTGATTTTCAAATCTTGGTCCCTCTTTCTCGGGCGATTGGCATGGTGTTTCCGAGTTCAACCAGCATTTCGAGTCAAGGAAATCGGATTGGGTTATCGGGTAAGTCTGTAAGATTTTTCCTGTCAAAATTTCATAAATACATTTGCCCCCGAAAAGTTGAAGTTTCGGCATACCCTGTCAGACTGTCATTTAAATGTGGGTCGATATTCTAGCGCATTTATAAATCCTTTGCCCTGTCAAACTATTTCATAGTTGTTCATAAATTACATCGACTATATCCCTAGTTTCTAGAACTGCTACTTCCCAAACACCTTGTTGCCCATAGTTTCAGATACAGATTACATTTAGTCATGTCAAAAGTCACTCCTGCATTAATATCCGAAGTAGATGGCATATGGTATTTTGAGGAGCATCCAAAAGTTGCAGAATGTTTTAAACAGGTTGGAGTTTTCTCATATTGTGAGAAATTGACAGTCTTCCATCAACAAGTTGCTGAAGCATTTTCCCTCTCATACGATGGAAGGGTTGCCAGAATAGGTAAGGAGGAGTTCTTTATAGATGAAGCATCTATCGCTGAATACACAGGGTTTCCTAGGACAGGGGTTTGCTGGTTCAAAACTTCTTCACCTTCAAATGTTGAGTTCAGGTCCTATCTGTTGCCAGTCCATAAAACTCTGACATGGAAAAAAGACATTCCCATTTTCTACCTGGAGCTAAAATGGAAGACCCTTCTGAAGGCGATTCTGGTATACATTACCTGTGAAGGGTGTTATAACAGAGTGATGTACTATCATTTTAAATTGTTAAATCACTTCACAGGCAGGGAACACTTAAACATACCCTATTTCTTTCATAAAACCCTGATTAAAATGGCAAAACAGGTAAAGTCTCATCCCACTAAAGTTGCAAGCAGAATATCTCATCAGGGGTTGATTACCCTCCTTGTCAAAGAAGCTCTGTACAAGAAGCAAATAGAATGGAGTTTCTTCCTGTTCTGGAATGAGTTTGAGACCGAAAGACCTCCATAGATAAAAGCAAAGAAATCTAGAAGCAGAAATGATTCCACTCCCAAGAGTAGTCGCAGGAGGAGAAAAGGGATTTCAATGCACAGGGATTCTGTAACAACATCATCCAGCAAACAGGGAGAAATCAGGAGGAAATCAAAGTTTGAGGATAGAAACCCTGTCATGGGAAAAAAACCCCTAAATCTGCCATATAGTGAATCCGATTCAGAGTAGGAGATGGAAAAAGCACAGGATACCTTGCAGACCAAACATGATTCCAAACTGAAGATAAACACACCTCCATCAAAGCCTTCAGAAACACACAGGAAACCGAAAGTAGAAGCTTCATCTAGCAAGCCTCAGAAAGGTAAGACCAGGAAAATTAGTAAGATTTTGCGAGAAATTTATGAGATGGAAGTACTTGAGAGAATATTAAAAAGGCAAACACAGATCTAACAGAGAAGGTTGCTGAACTATTCAAAGAGAATGAAACTCTCAAAGAAAAACACAATTCAATCAAAGGGAGAAACAGAGAGTTGATCAGGGAGAATATGAAATTATATAGGCAACTCAGGGCTCTGAGGC
>ML778011.1:699090-713216 GCA_009831015.1 Picea engelmannii
TAATCGTTCTTCTTTGCTAATGTTGCTTTTAGGAGGTTTGGCCTTGCGGAGGACAACTGCACAGTCTTGTCTAACCTGGTCCTTATCTTCATCAGTTAGGGTTTTAATGCTATCCTCAATGCAACAGATAAGATTGTCAACCGAAATGGAAGAGGGAGAGATGGCGAAATTCAAACCTTTGTTCAGTACGCTCAGCTCGGAGTGGTTTAGCTCGTGTGAGGAGAGATTCACCACCTTCTTCGCGTCCATGCCGTTGCTCGCGTTCTCCTTTACGCTGAGAAGTTTCTTGAGCTTGGATTCCTTCCTGGAGCGCGCTAATCTGCTCGTGTTTTCAGCTTTTAGGGCTGCCAACGCATCCACTTTCCTCCACACGTCCGGATCTAAGTCGTGGGCGAGTTTTAGATGGAGTTTAAGCGTTGTTTTGGACAAAAGGTCGAGCGTGTACCTATTCCTTCAGATTTCGCCTCTTACTATGGATTTCTCCAATGCGTGGAAGACTTAACCGTTCCATTTGCTTCTTATTTTATGCTGAAGGCGCACAAAATTAGGAAGGACGTTGTTATCTCGGCACTGTTTCAGGAATTCTAAGTCTGCGGCTCTTCTCCTAATTTTTACCCGGAGCTTTTCAAGTTTGCGAACTTCATCCAGAATCTCCCTTCCATGCAGGGACGTGATCTGTTCATTTAAGTTTCTGTGGTGAAAATTATGTTCAGAATTTGTAGGAAAATCCAAAGTGTTGATGACATCTTGTCGTCGACGTTTCGGATCCATAGCAGGATCCATCATCAGGACAAAAAAGTCTGATTTCACTCATCGCGATTTCGGCATTTGCGATGTCAAAATGTTTATGTCCACGGGAGTCGCGATTTCCCGATTCGCAATGTGCTTCAGCCCTCCTGGTTGAGCCCTGGTCCATGTGACCATTACCCGTGACCGCAACCATACCTCTCGAAAAAATGCGCTAGCCCTCCTGGATAGAACATGGTCCATATGACCTGTCTCTGTGTGACCTTGGTCTTGTCACTCCATCGGCGTTTCGACATTTCTAATGTTCAAGGTTCTTGTCACTTCCAAATCGCGATTCGCGAAACTCTGACACAGGCTATGATCAACGGTCCAGGTATAACCTTGGCTCAACAGCTACGATTGAGTCGCGATATCGCATATTGCAAAATCGGGGTTTCTGATGTCAAGTGACTTTGTCATTCCAAAGTCCCGATCCCCGATACTCCATGCAGATAATCAACGGTCCAGATCACTTCTAAATTTACGGCTGCGATTAAATCGCGAAATCGCATATCACGATTTTGGGGTTCTTGATGTCAAGTGATTTTGGTATTTCAAAGTCGTGATTGTCGATGCCTCTGCTGACGTCACACGTGGTTTGACACGTGTTAACTACTGCCACATGTCACTTTGATTCGTGACTTTCATGAGCTTTAAGTGTTAGATCTGCCTGACACCTGTCATTCTCTGGTTGTGCCACGTGTCCCTGGGTGACATGGTCTACCGACGTGAGTTGGATCAATGGTCTAGATCTCATGTTGATCTGACGGTGCAGATTCAGTCGGGATTTCGCATATCGCGAAATCGAGGTTTTCGTTGCATTGTGTTCTTTTCATATTGAAATCCTGATCCCTAAAACTCCGATGAATCCTCCTGTCTACAAGTGGATGGTCCCGATCTCTGCTTGATTTAACGGATGCAATCAAATCGCGAAATCGCATATCGCGATTTCAGGGTTTTCATTGTCGAGTGAATTTGACATTTCAAAGTCCCGATCCCTGAATCTTCGATGAAGACTCCTGGCTGCCACGCGTCCATACGAATGGACGATCCAGATCCTGTCGAAATTTCACCTTGGCTTTTCCCGATGAAAAACCTTTTGCAGCTCCTGTTCGATCTGATGGCTAGGATTCTCTCTCCAATATCCCGATGACTTGTCTAGGATTTCTCCTCTGCACACTAGGGCTTAACCTCCGTGCACTTTCTGCAGATCCTGTGGCTGACGGGTATCTTCTTCCAATCTGATGGCTCAGATCACTTCTTCTACACGCCAACTCTTGTGCTTAACATCTGCGCATCTTCTCCCGATCCAACAACTGTCGGGATTTTCGAGTGAGATCTGACGGCTCTCGGTCTCTTTCCTGAGCTTCCTGCACGTATAAGAACGTTATTCCTCCTGAGCTTATTCTCCTCAAATCCTTAAAGGATTCCGACGTCTGCTTTCGATCATTCACCTCTCTGAACCTTCCATCTTCACTATTGTACTTAAGCCATCATCACTACTGTACTTGCCATCAATGACAAGTCTATGCTGCCTGTAAAACATGCCAACAATCCTTTGTACATTCTTCCTACACCCATGCCGTCTTCATTGTTGTACTTGCCATCAATGACAAGCATATGCTACCTGTTAAACATTTCCAACACAATGAAGGTAAGGGAATGCAGGTTTCAGCTCATTTAGTAGATTGCAAATGGTACAGCCATATCATTCAGTTTTTGCAGAATTTATCAGTCCCATCAGATCTGACAAAGACTCAAAGAAGGGCTTTAAAACTCAGGGCTGTAAATTTCTGCATAAATGACAATTTGTTGTTTTGGAAGAATCCCATTGGTTTGTTGTTGAGATGTGTGAATCAAGAAGAGGCAACTAAGGTCATGTGTGAACTTCACAATAGTGAATGCGGAGGACATCACTATTGGAAAACCACAGCACACAAAATCTTAAGATCAGGTTACTATTGGCCATCCTTATTTTCAGATGTGTACGAATTTGTGAAAACATGTGACAAATGTCAGAGATTCGAAAGTAAAAAACAACTGAAGTCCCTTCCTCTCAAACCTATAGTGGTCACCGGGCCTTTTCAGTAGTGGGGCCTGGACTTCATAGGTGAGATCCATCCGCCTTCTAGTGGACAGCATCGGTGGATTCTGGTTGCCACCGATTACTTTACAAAGTGGATTGAGGCTATTCCCACCCGGAACGCCAATCACACTGTCATCATAAACTTTCTGCAGGAGAATATATTCGCCAGATTTGGCTGTCCCAAAAGATTGGTCGCTGATAACACTGTTGCATTCAAAGATAAACACTTAGTGAAATTGTGTGAAGAGCTGGGAATTCAGCTGGTACATTCCACAGCCTACTATCCGCAAGGGAATGGTCTAGCTGAGTCGTCAAACAAGAGTTTGGTCAGAATCATAAAGAAGCTGCTTGAACAGAATGCCAGAGGTTGGGATTCCAAATTAAAATTTTCATTGTGGGCTAACAGGGTAACATGCAAAAAATCAATTGGTACATCTTCTTTCAAGCTGGTATATGGTACTCAGGCCATATTTCCTATTCAGCTTGCATTACCAGTTGCAAAATTCTTACAAGAAACTGATGAAGAACCAAGTGATCTGACTAGGAGGATCCATGAGTTGGTACAACTGCAACAAGATAGAGAGCAGCTCTTAGAAAAAAATGAATTGCATCAGGAAATGATCAAGCAAAATTTCGACAAGAAAGTCAAATTAGATGTTTTCAAAACGGGAGATATGGTCTTAAAGTGGGATGCAGCAAAGCAGGAGAAAGGGAAGCACAGAAAATTTGATGCTCTTTGGACAGGTCCTTTTGTCATAGCAGAGGTGCAGCATAACAACACCTTCGTTCTTCAAACTCTTTCAGGCGAGCCAGTTTTAGGAGGCCCTTTCAATGGGCACTTCCTGAAGATCTATTTCTCATAAGGCTTCTTTGAAGCCAGGTTCTTCTTGTACATATTCTTTGTTTCGGTTTTGTTTTCTTTATTTTTGGTATTCTAATAACTCCATGCCCAATGGTACTAGCAACTATTTTTCAGATTGTAATAAGGCTACTGAGTCTATCTAGGTTCTTGGTCACCTCACAGGGAGATGCCCATCCTAGTTGGAGCCAAATGTTAACTCCCAAAGTAAAACCGTTCTTTCGGTTGAACTTTGTAGAGGATATCCTGGCTATTGGTCGCATACTTAAGCTACTTTTTTGTTTTTTATAGTTGAAGAAAATTCTTGGTTTTGGTTCGGTCAAGAAATGGGAAAAACAGCAGGTTTCGGTGGTTTGGGCGAGCCCCCAGCATGCTCATTAACCACCGAAAGTGTTCAGTTTCATCAAATAAGTGGTCGATTCGAAAGGCAAGCAACCACCGAAAAGGTTTGAATGGGCAAAAAGAAGGCTCGTGCTTTCGGATGAGCCAGATGTCAAAATTTGTTGCAATGATGAGAAGTTCAAACCGCCGAAAGCTCGCATTGTGGGAAGTGATGCTCGTTCATGGGATTCAACTGAAAGGTTCTAAACACCTGCGTATTATCCACTGCAATAATCATTTCAAAATCTGCGTTGAGCGGTGATAGACATATACGGTTGCACGAAGCTTCTCTCCATCTCCAGTGGCAGATACATTCATCATTATTGACAGGTCATTCGTTCGTTTTAAAACTCGAAATGTTATAATGTAGCCCGAAGATCACTGAAGATAACTATCAACACGCGATTTTACCAGCAAATCGTGATTTTCAAATCTTGGTCCCTCTTTCTCGGGCGATTGGCATGGTGTTTCCGAGTTCAACCAGCATTTCGAGTCAAGGAAATCGGATTGGGTTATCGGGTAAGTCTGTAAGCTTTTTCCTGTCAAAATTTCATAAATACATTTGCCCCCGAAAAGTTGAAGTTTCGGCTTACCCTGTCAGACTGTCATTTAAATGTGGGTCGATATTCTAGCGCATTTATAAATCCTTTTCCCTGTCAAACTATTTCATAGTTGTTCATAAATTACATCGACTATATCCCTAGTTTCTAGAACCGCTGCTTCCCAAACACCTTGTTGCCCATAGTTTCAGATACATATTACATTCAGTCATGTCAAAATTCACTCCTACATTAAGATCCGAAGTAGATGGCATATGGTATTTTGAGGAGCATCCAGAAGTTGCAGAATGTTTTAAACAGGTTGGAGTTTTCTCATATTGTGAGAAATTGATAGTCTTCCACCAACAAGTTGCTGAAGCATTTTCCCTCTCATACGATGGAAGAGTTGCCAGAATAGGTAAGGAGGAGTTCTTTATACATGAAGCATCTATCGCTGAATACACAGGGTTGCCTAGGACAGTGGTTTGCTGGTTCAAAACTTCTTCACCTTCAAATGTTGAGTTCAGGTCCTATCTGTTGCCAGTCCATAAAACTTTGACATGGAAAAAAGACATTCCCATGTCCTACCTGGAGCTAAAATGGCAGACCCTTCTGAAGGCTATTCTGGTATACATTACCTGTGAAGGGCGTTATAACAGAGTGATGTACTATCATTTTAAATTGTTAAATCACTTCACAGGCAGGGAACACTTAAACATACCCTATTTCTTTCATAAAACCCTGATTAAAATGGAAAAACAGGTAAAGGCTCAGCCCACTAAAGTTGCAAGCAGAATATCTCATCAGGGGTTGATTACCCTCCTTGTCAAAGAAGCTTTGTACAGGAAGCAAATAGAATGGAGTTTCTTACTGTTCTGGAATAAGTTTGAGACCGAAAGACCTCGAGAGATAAAAGAAAATAAATCTAGAAGCAGAAATGATTCCACTCCCAAGAGTAGTCGCAGGAGGAGAAAATGGATTTCAATGCCCAGGGATTCTGTAACAACATCATCCAGCAAACAGGGATAAATTAGGAAGAAATTAAAGTTTGAGGATAGAAACCCTGTCATGGGAAAAAAAACCCTAAATCTGCCATATAGTGAATCTGATTCAGAGCAGGATATGGAAAAAGCACAGGATACCTTGCAGACCAAACATGATGCCAAACTGAATATAAACACACCTCCATCAAAGCCTTTAGAAACACACAGGCAACCGAAAGTAGAAGCTTCATCTAGCAAGCCTCAGAAAGGTAAGACCAGGAAAATTAATAAGCTTTTGCGAGAAATTTATGAGATGGAAGTACTTGAGAGAGTAATCAAAAATGCAAACACAGATCTAACAAAGAAGGTTGCTGAACTATTCAAAGAGAATGAAACTCTCAAAGAAAAACACAATTCAATCAAAGGGAGAAACAGAGAGTTGATCAGGGAGAATATGAAATTATATAGGCAACTCAGGGCTCTGAGGCTTAGGCTAAAGAAGTTGGAAYCTCCAGARGAGGAACAAACYGGGTTAGACACTTTGGCTAATMTGGCCACAACCATAATAGATGTAACAGATTCTCCTGCACAGTCAACAAAGATTYGAAGGTCTGCTCGAATAAAGACTWCAGTATCTCAGAAAGCATGAGTGTTAAAAGAAGTTTCARAAYARYCATTTTTGCAATTTTGAAAGGTCTTCAAAGTGCAACATTCGGTGGTTTAGGCGAGCCCCACTGTGCTCATTAACCACCGAAACAGGCACTTTCGGTGGATAACTCACCCAGGAACTGTTCCAGTCAACCACCGAAAGTCTGTGTGTCCAGAATTCGAATAAGTTTTTGCACAGGTCGGGACTTTTTGATATGAAAAGGTTTGGAACCTTTTCCAATGCATGTCTAATTGATTATCTCACTCAGTTCAGCAGTCATTTTTGATATATGATGAAGAGAAAATGATTTCAAAGGTATATGGGCAATTTCACTTGAATTAAAAAAGCAGGGTATTTTTCCACATCAGCCAACTCGACTTGGACTCCATGGGAGAAGACTCTTTTAGCCTTGGAAGGCTGTCTACACATTATCAATAGTCAACAGAGGAAAATCAGGGATTGACCTCTTTTAGAGGAAATATTCCACATATCTTGCAACAGATTTTACTTTCTATTTTTAGTTGATCTGATCCATGTTTTTAGGATCAGAGAATTGTTTTTGTAATCTTATAAATATCAGAACAGGACATGAACCTAGGGTTCGATTTTAGATAGAGTAATTGGCTATTGTACTCAGACTTTCTATGTTAATACAGATCACAGGTTCCTTTCAATTTTGATTTTCAGCTTTCCATCTTTCTTCTGCATTATTATCTGTGTTGTCAAGCTTTGAATGGATGTTATCCCATTGTTTAGCTCATAGCCTGATAATAAGTCTCTTGATTGTCTCTTAGACCCTACAGTGTACTGGTTTAGTTACAATCTATTCTTCACCCACTTTAAAGCTATCTGCTGATTAATCAATCTTTGAGAGCACTGTCTATTTGTTTATCATTTTCATGTTTGAATGCTATAAGCTGTATTGAGTTGTCCCATTGATCCACATTTACAAAATACAAAAACATTCATTTCTTAAGTTACCAAGCACCTTTGGTCTGCAACCACAAAGTGTTTCTTGGAGTGATAACATGATCAATAACTCAAAGTCTATCAAAAGGGTGACAATATCACAACGTTTTAAGCCAAACAAAAGATCAAAATAAGTGTGACGTCACCTACGGTTTAGGGTTAGTTTGATAGGTGAAGAAGTGGACGTTTTTGAAAAACAAACCAATGAAAATATTCAACACTTCTATGGCTATCAAGGGATGACCTATCCACAACTTTAAGACCAAACAATAGTTCAAAGAGGCCAAGACGTCATCATCAAAACTAGGGTTAGTAAGACATTAGAGTTAGTAGGTTTTCACAATTGAGAGTTTGAAAGAGGTAGTTTTAACACCAAAAAGCTCAACGTTGCATTCTTAGACTAGTGCCTTGGGTTAATGGAGTCAAATGGAGAAAGGCTAACAGCTTGGAAGGACTTAAACCTAAGGACGGGAGGGTTAGGTTTAATGGTGTTGCAATGGCAGGGCCACCAAATCAAGACCCTAAGGGGAGGAGGCTCATTCCGGTGTAG
Source organism: Picea engelmannii (assembly GCA_009831015.1). NCBI lineage: Eukaryota > Viridiplantae > Streptophyta > Pinopsida > Pinales > Pinaceae > Picea > Picea engelmannii. Next base: position 706,893 of record ML778011.1, read on the forward strand.
CTAAAGCTAGGCCTCATGCTCCTCCCTCTTTCCTTAAGACTCTTTGGCAAAATGGCTAGCTATAAGACATAAATCTATGGCTGAAAAGTGTTGCTTGGGGACAAGGCTTTTCAAACCCTAGGTGTAAAATAAATTAGGCCTAGGACATCTTCTTTCTTCAATTTATGTCTCAAACTAACTCAAGAAAAAGATGAACTAGTGTAGCTATCGCTAGGCTAGGTTCTTCTTAATCAAATGAATAATCAAGCTTTTATCATGGGGACATAAAGAAACAACCTACTTGTGTGATTTCTTGCTAGGGTTTGAATGATTAAGCAAATAATAACAATGTAACCATAAAAGTAAGCAATTCTACCTACAACCATTCAATAAAGAAGTTTTTCATGCAAAATATACTTACAAACCAATGAAGAGCCAAATCAAACCCTAGTTGTAACACCTTCCAATGATAAAAAGCACCATGCATATGCCAAAGATAATCCTCCAAGTGTAGCGCCTCAACTCCAAAAGATAAGAATAACCAAGACAAGAGCTAAAAGAGTATCTCTCACAAGAGAGCAAGTTGTGTTATGCTAAAATGAGGCTCAACGTCCTCAATATATATCATCCTTATGACCTTTAATTAACAAAATAGGTCATCAAAAACAACCGAAAAGGCTAACTTAACAATACTTGATTATTTTTCACATTAAATGCTAAAAATGCCAAAAATGAGCTAAAAATGGAGACGTCAGGCCCCTATGAGGGAGACGTTGGCCCCTTCAGGGCATAATCATCATCCGTCAAGAAAAACGTTGGCCCCTATGGGGCTCCTGCAGCCTGCCATGTGTGCCAAACAAGCCCAACACACTGCCCTCTCCTCCAGAAAACGTCCAACATGTCCTGAGTGGCGTCCTATCCATCAAGGCCATCATCCCATCTGCGGGGGCTGATCCCCATAGGTCAAATCTCTGCCAAAACGTCCTGATGAGGGCATCCTTCTTCTTCTCCATGCAAGGGCTTGTCATAACTCTGTCCTACCTCTGCCATCTCATCAACCATCAGATGGGCTCTTCATCCCCATGGAGGTCCGAGCTAATCATCTCCCCATGTGCACCAATCCTCTGGTACCTGTCCACCGGGTATCGTCCTGCACATCAAAGACTACGCCCTCCATGGGCTCATCAGTCCTAGATATCATAGTAATGTAAATCATATTTCATCATTAAATTTATCAAACATATGCATGAAATCCCTAGCATATCATCTAAGAGCTCAAAGACATTACACAGATCTACTATACAAAGCTAAGGAAACCGACAGAACAACCTATTGGGCTAATACCCACAAGAGATGGAAAGTTTCCTCAAAATATTATTCAAGCCATGTTTAATGAGGTGATATGGTTTTAGGGATGTCCAGTCATAGTAAAACCAAGGGCTGGTGTTGTCTGTGGGTGCCTTTGTAGGAGGCGAGTTGTACTCGTCATGGATGCATTTTTTCCAAGCCCTTTTATTGCCTTATCTTTCTTTTATTGCTTTTTCTTTCTTTTTTACTACAAGGTCTGACCAAAGGACACTGCCTTGGCTTGGTGGCTAGAGATGACAACGTTACCCACTAGTATCTTCGCAGAAATGAGAAGGATGGCTCGTGATGATACCCCCTTTCCTTTGGCCATGCAACCAAAGGTCACTGCCCTGGTTTGGTGACCAGATAGTGGCAATGTCATATTGCTAAATACCTATGAACATAATGGATCGGCTCGTGATGAGACCTCCCATCCTCTTGGTTAGGTCTTGTTTTATTATTATTATTTTTCTTAGGTTCCCTTTAGTTTCTTATCGAGAGGATTTTTATTGCCTTCTCGGGGATCCCCTGGGCGAAGTATCTCTAGGTTTTATTTCCTATGGATTTTATCTTTTACCAGCTGCTTTTACCCCCTGGACCTTTAGCCTCTTCTTCCCACAAGACAAGATATAACCCTGAAAGGTCATCCTAATGGCCAGACTAGGGGAATGGGATAGATGAGCGGGGTATAAGATGTAAAAGTGATAAGATGGTGGGAGCGGACGATGGCTCTTCAAATCCCCTTTGGTGGCTAACCAAGACCCATGAATATCATCTTGCTAAGTTACCCCATCAATCACCCCAACAATGGTCAAGTGGATTAGTGTAAGATCCAAGGATTCATCCGAAATGAAACGAACCTAATGCATATATAATAAGGTTATAACGATCAAATATGACACATACCATGATACCTCGAACCAATTACCTCATGGAGCAAGAGTCCTCTCCGATGCAAGCCCAGGCCGGTAGTGATGGAAGCTTCTACTGCTGACAGGACAAGTCTGGGTGAGAAGAAGAAAGATGGGCCCTCCAGGGCCATGCTCAAGTCAATCTCACTCTCTGTACTCCATGTCTAGGACCATGTGGGCCTCGAGACATGATCTCCTAGTTATCCCTAGATATCGGGGATAACATCGGGCTCCAACTCGGGGACATGTGCTAACTGTAGAGCACATGAGAACCTCAACAATCTCTGGCATAGAACTGTAACCTGCTCACACTTGACAAGAAATCATTAGCGACAAAAGACGTGGTGGTATTGCCACCCTGCAACATAGCAAATGTGCATATAAGGCAGTAAAACAAGAAACAAACAAGATGCATATATAATAGGTAACAAACAATAAATGCATATGTTGTAATACATGGAAGTGGTTACTTACCTGTATGATCATGTCCCACCACCCTGGTGGGGTTTAAGGAGGTGTCCACTAATGGGTAATGGGTGCCTTCTTCCTTCTAAGGTAGACAAATAATATGAGTCATTCACTGATTCCATTCTGATCTCGAAAGGTCCGAGCCATGATTGTATACTTCCCTTTGCATTAGTAGGCTCTCCTTTTTGAGTATCCCACATCCACACTAACTCTCCCTTCTTATATTTTCAAATCTTTCGTTTCTCATTTTCTTGAAGAAACCTTGTGTATTGCACTGAGGGAGGTGGGTGGGATTCTGGAGTAAATGCTTCTTGTTGGGACGGATGTATCTGAACCTCATCTTCACTCTTTGGTCTTTTCAATATTTTGACCGTCCCTACTTCTTTGTTTTGAAATTGGTCTAGAAGTTGTTTATATTCTTCTTTCTTGGGCCACTCAATTTGGTCAAAGTCTTCTTCAGTAGTAAAGGGCATATCTTCTAGAGAATATTCCTGAAGAGTTTGTATCACATATTTTTGCGGTTCATTTTCAGCAGGGGAAACATCATGCACATGAGTTCCAGTCAGCGGTACATTGAGTAGTCGTCCAGTTGTCCCATCCTTCAATGGTAGTCACAAAAAGGTGAGATCCATTTCAAGGGACCCTCCTATCATTGCACCAAACTTTCTAGAAAAAAGAATTCCCCACACATCCGGGACATCAACGACTATTATGTCTATGTGAATTATCTTCTCTGGAAATTCCTTTAGTCATACTTCAATGTTCTCAATCACACCTTGTGTGGGTACAAACTTGGATTCAAATCCACAAACATTCCTATAAGGCCTGGTTACCTTCAGGCCCATTTGCTGCATGACCTTGAGAGACATCATATTAGCACCATGACCTGTATCTAGCATGCAGTTGTTGAGATATTTATTGTTCATTGCAAGAGTCATGAAGAAAGGAGGATTCTCACCGTAGTGGATCCTGAAATGATTTGCTTGCAGCATGATCGGGGGGTCCTCAGGCTCAGGCATTCCTAAAAAGAAGTTGTTGAAACGCTCTTTCATTGTTGGGATCTTAATGGATTCTTTTAAAGGAACGTTCACATGCATCTTTTCCAAAGCTCCTTCCAAGTCAAAATCAAGAGTAATCTTATCAGCTTTGTGTTTCTTAGAAGGAGGAACTTCAGAATTTTTTGATTGATTACTTGTAGATTGGCTTGGTTTCCTTCTCTGATACACCTGGACTTCTTGCTTTTTTAGCTTCTCTCGTGATTCTGGATCCAAGTTGTTGATTATTGCTAACCTTGCTGCTCATGCTGCTTCCTTCAGGGCTTGTTGATGCTCTTCGTCAGTGATGTTTATTTGAGGGTAGTCTGAAAAGAAGTCAAAATTGTTGACGTGTTGTTGGTCAACATTATAAGGACACTCATCTTCCCAATGTGCTTCACTGCATTCCAGACACCAGGGATTCTCATCCACAGCATTTGTAGAGGCCAAAGTATTTGGGACTTCATTTTCATTCTTTGGTTTGTAATTTTGATTTCCTTTTTGAAATGGCCCTTTGAAAGGAGGTCTAGGTGCCTGGGTCTGGGAGCTTTCAAGTCTCACAATCTGGTTCATCATTTCCTCTTGATTCTTCATGATGCTATCTAATGAATCTTGTAGCTTACTAATACTGGTGCAAAGATCTGAAATAGGCTCAACATTGTGGACTATTTTCTGCTTGATATCTATCTTCCCCCTTGGGTTGGCAAAAGGCTCAATCTTAGATGACAGAAGATTCCCTTCAATCTTGGTTTCAAGTTCTTGATCTTCTTGAATGGATTGGGGATTCTTGTCTCTGAGAAGATACCCTAACTGGCCATAATATCTAGTATAAAGGTGCACAAGATAATCATCTTTCGGTTGATGGCTTGGGGGAATTCGCTAGAGTTCGGCTTCAAATCTGGTATGAAACTCCCTTATTGATTCATTTTCACATTTGGAAATCCCATATAACCGAGTAAGCATCATGTTTGGGTCTTCCTTGATGTTCCACCTTCTAAGGAAAAGTTATTCAAGTCTATCCATGGTTTTAATTCTTCCATCAGGTAGGCTAAGGTACCAGCGTCTTGCAACATCATAGAGTGTAGCAGAGAAAATATTCATGACCAGGTCTTCAACATCATCAGCAATAGGGTGAAGCTGAAAAAATGCCCAGAAACTACTCATGTGTTCTTCGGCACCAATAGCATCGATGCCGGTAAACTTAGGCAACCACTTTTCATACTTGGGTGGCATTTGCCTAGGGTAACCAGGTATGGATGACATGTCTAAGGGCTTGAACAAGTTAGATGACCATTGTCTTTGATTATTGACAGGGTTTGTAGTACCGATCTGAGAGGTAGACATGTTTAAAGGAAGTCTCTTTCCAAAAAGTGATTTGACAACAGGTGAGTTAGCAGGAGGCTTCCTTCTGAAAGTTAGAGGAGGGTTATTGAACCTCCTTCTGGTTTGTGGAGTCGCCAGATAGTTTCCATGAAACTACCAAAGAATAGGGGGAAAAGGTAGTGGAGTCGCCAGGTAAGCTTACAAGAAAGGCTTCTAAATAAAGGCTTACCAAAGATTTGTCGTTGAGGAAAATAGACTCAGTGTTCCCCAACAACGATGCCAAAATGCTATCACTCAGTTTGTAGGAGAGGTTTAGGTAGCTTGAATTCAAGGCTCAAACTGGCATAACAGGAGCTTCCCCACCCACTGTCACCTCGATGGGGATCTCTTTCTATTTAGGGTGGTTAATCCCAAGGGAGACGTCCCTAGTAATTTGGGGTTCTGAAAGGTCTAAAGGTCTAAAGGATCAAAATGATGGTTTCCTTTCACAGATTACTGCCAAGAGGATAGTCAAGAAGAAGGTATTCCACTGAGAAAGGCACCTATTTGCGAGACAAGGCACATAAAGATAAAATGTGCATGCAGTGGTTAGTACTTCAAAATATCGATGACTATCTTTAACACATATGAGCAATAATGAATGTAATTATTGACGAAGTCAATGATTGCAAATAAAGACAAAGGCTTATAATACTTCTTCAATAAATACAAAGTGATATTTGCATTCAATGTATAAAATCAATCTTTATTATATCATGATGCAATAAATATGCTCATACACCAATATTGTTGCTGCGTCACTATGCAGATTTAGGGTGACGTCAACCCTACTATTAGGTCAAATTTGAAGACAATGAGAAGAACGTTTTGTCAATCAAACTTAGGAATATGATCAATAACTCAAATTCTATCAAAAGGGTGAAAATATCACAACTTTTTAATCCAAACCAGAGATCAAAATAAGTGTGACGTCACCTAGGGTTTAGGGTTAGTTTGATAGGTGAAGAAGTGGACGTTTTTGCAAAACAAACCAATGAAAATATTCAACACTTCTATGGCTATCAAGGGATGACCTAGATGCAACTTTAAGACCAAACAATAGTTCAAAGAGGCCAAGAAGTCATCATCAAAACTAGGGTTAGTAAGACATTAGGGTTAGTAGGTTTTCACAATTGAGAGTTTGAAAGAGGTAGTTTTAACACCAAAAAGCTCAACGTTGCATTCTTAGACTAGTGCCTTGGGTTAATGGAGTCAAATGGAGA
>ML778011.1:713367-758940 GCA_009831015.1 Picea engelmannii
TAAGGACGGGAGGGTTAGGTTTAATGGTGCTGCAATGGCAGGGCCACCAAATCAAAACCCTAAGGGGAGGAGGCTCATTCCAGTGTAGCTAAAGCTAGGCCTCATGCTCCTCCCTCTTTCCTTAAGACTCTTTGGCAAAACGATTGGCTATAAGACATAAATCTATGGCTGAAAAGTGTTGCTTGGGGACAAGCCTTTTCAAACCCTAGAAGTCAAACCATTGGTGTAAAATAAATTAGGTCTAGGACGTCTTCTTTCTTCAATTTATGTCTCAAACTAACTCAAGAAAAAGATGAACTAGTGTAGCTATGGCTAGGCTAGGTTCTTCTTAATCAAATGGCTAATCAAGATTTTATCATGGGGACATGAAGCAACAACCTACTTGTGTGATTGCTCCCTAGGGTTTCAATGATTAAGCAAATAATAACAATGCAACCATAAAAGTAAGCAATTCTACCTACAACCATTCAATAAAGAAGTTTTGCATGCAAAATATACTTACAAACCAATGAAGAGCCAAATCAAACCCTAGTTGTAACACCTTCCAATGATAAAAAGCACCATGCATATGCCAAATATAATCCTACAAGTGTAGCGCCTCAACTCCAAAAGACAAGAATAACCAAGACAAGAGCTAAAAGAGTATCTCTCACAAGAGAGCAAGTTGTGTTATGCTAAAATGAGGTTCAACGTCCTCAATATATATCATCCTTATGACCTTTAATTAACAAAATAGGTCATCAAAAATAGACAACAAGGCTGACTTAACAATACTTGATTATTTGTCACATTAAATGCTAAAAATGCCAAAAATGAGCTAAAAATGGAGACGTCAGGCCCCTATGAGGGAGACATTGGCCCCTTCAGGGAATAATCATCATCCAACAAGCAAAACATTGGCCCCTCTGGGGCTCCTGCAACCTGCCATGTGTGCCAAACAAGCCCAACACACTGCCATCTGCTCCAGAAAACGTCCAGCCTGTCCTGAGTGGCGTCCTATCCATCAAGGCCAGCATCCCATTTGCAGGGGTTGATCCCCATAGGTCAAATATCTGCCAAAATGTCCTGATGAGGGAATCCTTCTTCTTCTCCATGCAAGGGCTTGTCATAACTCTGTCCTGCCTCGGCCATCTCAGCAACCATCGTATGGGCTCTTCTGCCCCATGGAGGTCTGAGCTAATCATCTCCCCATGTGCACCGATCCTCTGGTACCTGTCCACCGGGTATGGTCCTTCACATCAAAGACTACGCCCTCCATGGGCTCATCAGTCCTAGATATCATAACAATGTAAATCATATTTCATCATTAAAGTTATCAAACATATGCATGAAATCCCTAGCATATCATCTAAGATCTCAAAGACATTACACAGATCTACTATACAAAGCTAAGGAAACCGACAGAACAACTTATTGGGCTAATACCCACAAGAGATGGAAAATTTCCTCAAAAGATTATTCAAGCCATGTTTAATGAGGTGATATGGTTTTAGGGATGTCCAGTCATAGTAAGACCAAGGGATGGTGTTGTCTGTGGGTGCCTTTGTAGGAGGCGAGTTGTACCCATCATGGATGCATTTTTTCCAAGCCCTTTTATTGCCTTATCTTTCTTTTATTGTTTTTTCTTTCTTTTTTACTACAAGGTCTGACTAGAGGACACTACCTTGGCTTGGTGGCCAGAGCTGACAGCATTACCCACTAGTATCTTCGCAGAAATGAGAAGGTTGTCTCGTGATGAGACCCCCTTTCCTTTGGCCATGCAACCAAAGGTCACTGCCCTGGTTTGGTGACCGGATAGTGGCAATGTCATACTGCTAAATACCTATGAACATAATGGGTCAGCTCGTGATGAGACCTCCCATCCTCTTGGTTAGGTCTTGTTTTATTATTATTATTTTTCTTAGGGTCCCTTTAGTTTCTTATCGAGAGGATTTTTATTGCCTTCTCGAGGATCCCCTGGGTGAAGCATCTCTAGGTTTTATTTCCTATGGCTTTTATCTTTTACCAGCTTCTTTTACCCCATGGGCCTTTAGCCCCTTCTTCCCACAAGACAAGATATAACCCTGAAAGGTCATCCTAATGGCCAGACTAGGGGAATGGGATAGATGAGTGGGGTATAAGATGTAAAATTTATAAGATGGTGGGAGCGGACGATGGCTCTTCAAATCCCCTTTGGTGGCTAACCAAGACCCATGAATACCAGCTTACTAAGTTACCCCATCAATCACCCCAACAATGGTCAAGTGGATTAGTGTAAGATCCAAGCAGTCATCCGAAATGAAAGGAACCTAATGCATATATAATAAGGTTATAACGATCAAATATGATGCATACCATGATACCTCGGACCAATTACCTCATGGAGCAAGAGTCCTCTCTGATGCAAGACCAAGACGGTAGTGATGGAAGCTGCTACTGCTGACAGGACAAGTCTGGTTGAGAAGAAGAAAGATGGGCCCTCCAGGGCCATGCTCAAGTCAATATCACTCTCGGTACTCCATGTCTAGGACCATGTGGGCCTTGAGACATGATCTCCTAGTTATCCCTAGATATCGAGGATAATAGGTTCTACCATGGTTTCCTGGTGCATTAGGAAACAAACTTCTAAGGGTTTGAGTACTGCAAAAGAAGAGTACATTGCATTATGTGTGACAGATCGTGAAGCAGTGTGGCTTTGCAAGATCCTTGCAGACTTATTTGGTCATGAAATGGATTCCACCGTTATCCATTTTGATAACAAGAGTTGTGTGAATATTTATGAGAATAATGTGTTTCACGATAAATATAAAAACATTGAGATAAAATACCATTATATCAGAGATATGGTGTAGATCAGAAAATAAGTACATGTGGAATACCTTTCTACACATGAGAAAGTTGTAGATTTCTTCACCTAACCACTTTCCAAGACAAAGTTTGAGTACTTCCGTGAGAGACTTGGATTGATGGAGAATTCCTCCCTAGCTTAGAGGGAGTGTTGTTGATTGCAGCTTCATGAGACAATCTCCAGATTGTTCTACTCTGGACTGAGGTGAGAGGTATGTGAGAGATCCCATGTGATGGGTGTGTCATACTCCTTTGGACTGAGTTGAGATGACCTATGGTCTCTTGTCATTCTCCTCTTGACTGAGTTGAGATGACTTGAGATGGCCTTTTGTCTGGCTCCTATGGACTTAGTTGAGTCGACATGAGATGGCTCTCCAAATGGTACTCCTATGGATTTATTTGAGTTGATATGTTGAGAGTGACGTCCCTGTGGATGAGAACTAGAGGATGTGTAGATCCCTTGATATATTTTATGAGAGTAAGATTTGTTGTAACCTTAATTTATGTTGTCAAAGGTACAAGTTGGCCCCACCATGTAAAAGATAATTAATATTGTGTAATGATCAATTATATTATTTAGTTGAAGAGGTCGGCCCTATTGTTCCAATACAAATGTCCTCTTGATGTGATAGGTCTTGTATAAATAGGAGTAGATCCCCATTGTGGATCTCACTCACTCACATAGTTTTAACATTCTCTCTAGACAAGTTGTATGGTTGAAGTGCGCACTTGTCTTTGGCACAAGTTTCTAGGTCAAGGAGCACCCGCTTGTGTGCTCTAGGGTTTATGGTGTGGGGGATTGTCTCTTTAGTCTATAGAAAATGATTGTTGGGTTTTTTCCCTTGATTGAGAAGGGTTTTCCTAGGATAAACTCATGTGTCCTTGTGCATGGTTATTCTTCTTGTGATCTTGGTTACTACAACGCTTGTCTATGGTATTGATGCATTGTTTATGGTTCAAGTACATTCTAAACTGAAATAAACCACATGTGCATGAGGTAAGAATTAAAATTCAACATGGATCATGTTCTCCATTGCGGTCCATGAGACATGATCTCCTCTAGTTACCCCTAGGCATGGGGGGGTAAAAAGGTCATCATTCTTCAACTGTAGGTTAAAGAGCTTCACCATCATTTGTATGAGTTTCAGTTCTCTTCGCTTACTATAGAAAAAATCACAATATATGCTTTATGGTATTTTTCCTTCCATATGGTAGGTTATTTTTTTGATGTAGGAATAATCGATCTTCTATTCTTCATCTTTTCTTCTGAGTAAGTTGTTTCATATTCGTCTTCATGGGAAACTAATGCTTCACAAACTCCATGCCATGTGTTGAAACATTTTTTAAAATTTTTATCTTCAAGACTAAAACCTTCCTTTTCGGGTTTTGGCTTTTCATAAAGAAGAACCCTCACTATGATTTCCAAAAGCCCGGTACTGAAGTCTCAACAAGATTTATTCTTTAAATAATCGAAGGCAAAAAACCAAAACTGTTTTTAAAAAAAAATCCTAACGTGCTTTCTGTAAAGTTATTCTTAAAATAATGGTGATTTAAACCCTAAAGGAGTTGATTAATAATTTTTTAAACCTTTCAGGATTTGGGTCTACTCAAACCATGTGTTTTCCTTACATATCGAATCACAAAATCCTGATCCTGGATTTCCTGAAAAATTGAAAGTTAGTTTAATCCTGATTAATTAATTAATTAATACGAAATTTAAGGCCTAATTTAATCTTATCGTGATTTCGCAATTTCGGGAATCGAGGTTTATCGATGACATACCTCATGTATTCACGTTCCTCAAAACCCCAAAAGAATGGAAGTTAGTTTTAAATCCTGATTAATTACTTCACTAATACGGAAGTTAAGGATTAACTTAATCTTATCGTGATTTCGCACTTTCGAGAATCGGGGTTCAACGATAACATACCTCTTGTCAACACGATCCTCGAAATCCTGAAACATGAAGTCTCAACTCATAATCTATGTTTAGATTGAATTAACTCTGTTTTAGAAGCATGATTAATGACAATCAGACTTCTTAGGTTTGTTCGTGTTTCGGTTACCATTGAATGAAATCTTCTGAATTTTGAATTCAAAAGAACCAAAATACGACCATATTAATAAACGAATAACTGATAATTGTTGCGACACTAATGCGTTTCTCAGAAATATTTTTTGCATTAAGTGTAATTAATTACAGGTCAATTGCGTCAGTTTTTTCATCATAAAACGAGTTTAAGACGAATTAAAAGTATGTGTTCCAAAACCTTTGCTTGTTCTATCTTTCAAAGGTAATTCGCATTCGGCCAAGCTCATACGCTTTTTTTTTGTGAAATGTTTTCTTTCTAACATAAATCTATGGTGCCAAAGAAAGCACCGAAGAAGAGTGAAGATAGAGAGGAGATGCATAAACCAGAAGGAGATATCGTATCCGATGCTATGCCACACGCCATCGACTCAATTAAATCCCGAAGAGGAATCTATGAACTCCTGGATTATGAAATAAAAAATTATCCTACTAATTCTGAGAATCACCGTCGGGATATAGCAGAATTAGAGAAGGTTGATATCCCGACAAGAAGCATTTTAAACGATCAAGCAGTCATTGTCATCTCATTCAGGCCAGAGCATATACAAGTAATGTAAATCCTAAGTACATCTATAATGTTGAATTTACAGCTCAGTTTCAAAGGAAAGAATCTATTGAGGTGGACCAAACATATCCTAATTTTATTAAAGGATGGCTGAGATGTCCATCGAAATTTAGGGCTGATACCCATGGAATTTACACCACAACATATTTGAATGAGTACATGGTCTATGTAGCCATGATGCTATGTAGACTCTTCAGGAAAAAGAATCCCTGCCATTTCCCTGTAGAATGGGTGCCCCTTTTAGAAGAAGCATAAGAAGGATACACTTTTAATTGGAGCAAGATTCTATCTGATAACCTAGCTCAAGAGGTTTCAAATTACAGAGTTGCAAGATCTAAAGGTCAGCCAACGACCTTTTACATGTCGGCATACATCATAGACGCAATCTTCTTTGTGACTCCATTTCCCTTGCTGAATTGGAGTTGGAACATAACCTACCCTGAACCCATTCATGAGTATCACTCTGTGCTATGGGAAGAAAATGCTAAGAATGTGTTTTACGAAATTTGTCATTTCATAGTAATTCCAATGCATAAAATGTTTTTTGGCTATGAACCTCCTCACTTTTATGAGACAGTATTAGAAAATCTCAAAGCGATAGACGACTGGTTCATTAATGAAAAATTCTCTTACATTAGGGTGTATGGGTGCTCAATCCCCTCTCATGCTCTTCCAAAATTCATCCTGGATAGACTGGTGTGTAGAGAGGTAGCACACCAAATAGTAAAAGGCAGTATTGGAATAGAGCTAAAGGTAGCTCAAAAGAATTCTTGGCCAGTCTTTCCTGTATATGTCGGGAAGTTTTCATTGCAAAACCTAGGCCATTCTAAAGTGGAAGCTGAAGCACTAGAAGAAGTTAAACTGGTGAATATCGAACATGAAAAACATGACCCTTATCAACTAGTAAACAAACATTTGATGCACTGCAATATGAAAGCTTATGAACACGAAGAGTCTGTTTATGATGATATATTCAAAGAGGTCAAAACCTAAGAGGAGGTATTTAACAGGGTACAGGCCTTATCACCCAACTTACAGACTGGTTTCATGTCCTTCCAAAGTCACAGGCGAAGTTGTTTGCCAAAATATTTGTAGGGTGAATCCATGATCCCCCCTCTAGAGCAGGAGAGGCCTCCCCCAGGTTTTGAAATAGAGTCATAGGATACAACAGCTGCAAAGGGAAATATGAAGGAGATTGAAATACCTTGACAAGAAACAAAAGTTCCTCAGACAGAGAAATTAGAGTCAAGGAAAGATAAGGAGTTGGAAACATCCCCAGAAATCCCTGAGGATTTTCTTAAAAATGTAGGAGGAACAACATCAATGGAGCTTGGAAGTCCTATTACTTCTTTGAACCCTTTTTAGTCTACCTATGGAAACCCCCAAGAGGGAGCTCCATATGTTAGTGATCTTGAACCTATTTCTAGGGATGAGATTCCTTCCTCTAATTACTTTTTTAGTAAAAAGAGGAAGGCAATCCTAAAATAGGAAATGCATCCAAGAGGAGGAATGATGATAAAAAATCACAAGATCATCGTCGATGAACAAAAATGTGAAGAGGGGGAATTCCCTACAAAAATAGCAAGCACAATGTGAGCCTTTGCATCAATAAATTTACACTCTGTAGGTAATTTGAGAACTATTTTGCAGTAGAAAGATCATATGATAGCTCAGCTACAAAATCAATTAAAGTAGAATGAAAGAAGTATTAGTTGTGAGATAAACAAGGGTCTAGAACAAGCCATATTCAATGACATTCAAGAGATTCAAAAACTGAAAGAAAGCTGAAATGAAGCAAACCTGAAGATACAGGCTACTCAAGCATAGGTCCTACAACAAGAAGAAATGAATAGACAATTACAAAATAAGATTAATTCCATTTAGAATCAAGTGGTAGAGCTTGAAATCTACTAATCCTGGGTGTTGGAAATACATAAAAAGATAGAAAAAGAGCAACAAGAAGTGTTCTTTAAGCTGGAATTTATTCATAATTACTTTCAGGAAGCAAGTAAATCCTTGGAGAGTATTCTCCTGAAAGAGAGAGAAGCGAAAGAAGCCAGAACAACTTTTCAAAAAGAAGTGGCTCTTTCAAAAAAAGAGGGGGTCAGAGAGACTCAAAAGATATCTATTTTAGAGAAGATTAAAGGTGATATAATACTCAAGGTATGGGAGGAAAACCCGTAGAAAACAAGAAAATAACCAGAGAGGTTAATGATGACTATCAAGGAATTTTTGAACTTTTAGCTAAAGTTTCTTTGAACATTGGAAGAAACAACTGTCCAGGGTTGTTAGGAGAAATTAACATTGGTAAGCATCAGCTAATATTCAAGGAGGATCTGGAAGAAATTCAGGTAGAGATCCCACAAATAAAGGTAATCATTATCACTCAAATTGACAAATGGATAGTGATGCCGAAATTAAAGTTACAAACTATTAAGTTCACAAGAAATATAATCGAAGACCGTCTTACTGAATTACAGAGAAAGTTCTTCCTATTTGAGGTGAAAGATATTCCAAAAGCTCCCAGAGTTTTGGGGCAATTTCTGGGAAAATGTATTCACTATCTTAAAACAGAAGAAGGAAGTTCATCAACGCAGACATGAAATACTATTTTGTATATTTTCATCATTGAAATTATAAAGAAGTTAAAATAGAAATGAAAACGGTTCAACATTGCTCATTCATGTAACCGTTAATATTCGGAAGTTAGTTAATCACCAATGGGAAAAGGGTTTGGTGATCATGTATAAATATAATTTCACAAGACTGAGAAAGGGCTTTTTGTTTTTTGGGAGCCGATTGTATCAGAAGTTTTCCGATTTACTGTGATATAGATAATGTAGAAGACATTCTGAATTATGTCACCTTGAAGCTATGTGTTCCTTTACTCTGTTTTCAATATCTTTCAACATCTTTCTTTTCATTTCTTTCTAATGAATGATTAGCTATAGTTTAACTCAAAATTCTATTGTAGTTTGAATTTATTTGATTATCTAATCATTTACAGTTTTTCCTCTATGATTGCTATCAGCAGTTTCAAGACCTGTACGCCATTTGGGTGGTTATATTTTATACTTCATTAGAAATATTATTTTTCTCCTCCTTCTATTATGATATGAGATTGTTTCATGATTAAAGCCTCATATTTTTCAGCAGTGTTACTTTTGTTATCATTTTACTATTCTCAAATTGTTTCAAGTATAGGAAACGACCTCTACTATTATTGTGTTATTATTTTGAGTTTCAAAACTCCTTTTTTATTTCATCCCTCAAAACTGAAGCAACAAATCTTTAAACATTTTATAATTCAATAAATTTTACCCTCCATGACTGTCCCAAATAATATACAGCCTAACATAGAACCTGGCCTTCAAGATCAAACTAGCATTGCTTTGAACTTATTTAATACTATCTTGCAAACAACAACTACCCGGGTCAAATTAGAACTCTCATGGGCATTTATCAAGAGAGACATCATCATCCAAGAGCAATGGGAAGCTAGACAGAGACAGTTGAGAAACCAACTCTGATTTACCCTTCACAATTCATTCTTATCCCTTAGTTCTCTTTATTTTTACGGATGCCTTGACAGTATACTTTAGAGCCTTAAAGTATAAACTTAGGAACAACATATTTTTAGCGTCGTTGCCGAGGAACGAAGAAACGAAACTTTTCCCTGGGAAGAACGACATTGACACTTTATTTCTTTGATAGTGAACAAAGATAGAAAAAATTTCTAAGGCTACCTTCATTTTTCACTTGGCGACTCCACTATAAGTAAACTGGATTTTAGCCAAAAGAACACCAGAAACAACCCAGATGACAAGAAGACCTTGCCAGTCTCTGATTCGGAAAAGATTTTAAAATCACGAATATCCCTTAAACAAATCATCTCACCCATATGTATTATTTTTCAGCCTGATTTTACACAGTTGAACGTTAAGGAAACACTTGAGAGATCCATATCACTTCCCCTTTCAAACAATACGTTCTCTTTTCTGGAAGTATATACCCCAAAATTCTATGAGCCTTCTCCTCACACACTCCGAGCTTCAGCCTCAAATCCATCATTGGATGCACACAGAGGTGTTGGAGCTGGGGGTGGCACCCCAGGAGGACCAACAAGTGACCAAGCACCGCTTCCTGGAATATTCTCTAAGGTAGCTGCCAGATATGCTCCCCTTGTCCTCCCAGTTACCCTACACGACCTCCCCAAAAATTATATGAAAAGCCTTCCCAAATTTACAGGGGAAGGAGATTTAACCGCTCAAGAACACATAAATTTCTTTGACCAATTTGCCGACATCTTTGGAATAGAACACAAAGACATCTATTCTAGACTCCTCGTTTAAACTTTTGAAGGATAGGTGAGGACCTAGTTCCAAGCCTTAGCAGTAGGATCTCTAAGATCTTATGAAGAACTTGAAAATGCTTTTATCAGACAATGGGGGGAAAGGAGAGACCACCTCTACTACCTAATTGAATTTGGATCCCTTAGAAATAAAAACTCAAAATTAGTTCTCGAGTTCACACAAAGATTTAACAAGTTGTCTAATAAAATCTCAGTCGAGGTCAAACCTTCTCAACCCACAACAAAGGTGAATTTCACTGGAGCCTTTGATCCTGACTTCACTCTATTATTGAGAGAAAGGAGATCAGTAGATCTCACAAAAATGCAAGATGATGCCCTAGAAATCAAATCGAACATGATCACATTAGGGAAATTAAAAGAAAAAATAGAAACCGAGAAAAAAAAGAGTAGGAAATTCAAAGAACAAAGTGGATCCTCAGGATCGGGGAAATCCTCGACAGATAAAATAGATAAGATGGCTAAGGTAATTAGAGAACTGTCAAATAAGATCTCAAAAATGGAACTAGATAAATAAAAAAGGGATAATTTTCCTAGGAAGGATTTCATAAGGAATCCTGATCCTCAGGCCCCACAGAAAACAATTAAGAATGAGGATCAAAAAATCCCAATCCCATTCAAAAGTGAAAACTTCATTGGAGAGGAAGACCTAGAATATTTTGAAGAGTTATATGAGGATATAAATAATATTGGTGACAATTGTAAATCGCCCTATTTATCAAGACAATATTACAAAAAATCCTTAAATAAAGAAGTTAGATCAGAAGACGATGTTAGCAACGGTACTTCTGAAGATTTCACCTATCAAGGTATCATAGATGATATTATAGTCGAAATACATGAGAAATTCAATTTAATACCTAGGAACAAGAGTCTTCCAGCTTCCCCAACAAAAAATATCTTGCCTAGGGGTGAAACTAATGAAGGGGAGGATCCTCAAGAGTTCCATGATAAAATTGTGAATCATCGAATGCTAGTTCTTAAAAATAACCAGATCCCCAAGGAACTAATTCCCTTGGAAATATTATTCAATCAAGATGATATCCCTTTAAGATCCACTCTACAGCCTCAACCTGAAGAGGTTGAGGACTGTGACATAGGTACTATAGAAAATCCTCGGTTGGTGAAACTATCCAAATATTTGTCCCCAGAAACCAAAAGTAAATACTTGGAGTTTCTTAGAAAGTACAAGGACGTTTTCGCTTGGTCATATGAAGTTCTAAGAACTTATGACCCCACTATGATTGAACATAATATACCCTTGAAGCCTGGTCTCAAACCCTTTAGACAAAAACTCAGACAAATCAATCCTATTTTATTTCCCATGATCGAAAGGGAATTCAAAAAACACCTGGATGAAAAAATAATCGTACCACTGAGATACTCTGATTGGGTCACAAACCTGGTCTCGATTAAAAATAAAAATGGGGAAATAAGACTGTGTGTTGACTTTAGGAATCTAAATAAGTCCTCCCTCAAAGACAATTACCCCCTACCCAAAATGGATCACATTTTAGAAAAAGTAGTGGGGGAAAATAGGATGTCGATGATCGACGGGTTTTCCAGTTACAATCAAATTGTCATCAACGAACACGATAAAGAAAAAACAACCTTCACCACCCCTTGGGGTACATTTATGTATGACAAGATGTCCTTTGGTTTAATGAATGCAGGTGCTACTTTCCAACATTCTATGGATGTTGCTTTCATTGGCGAAAGGGACAAATTTGTGGTTATCTATCGTGATGATCTAACCATTTTTTCTAAATATGATGAAGATCATCTGATACATCTCAAGCAGGCGTTTGAGAAATGCCGCAGGTTTGGTTTGTCTTTAAACCCCCAAAAGTCTCATTTTTCTATGCAAGAAGGTAAACTCTTGGGTCATATTGTGTCTCGAGATGGAATTAGAATTGACCCTAAAAGAGTTGAAGCTATAGAAATGATAAATATCCCTAGGAATGTAAAAGAGATTTAGTCATTCTTAGGAAAAATAAATTTTTTGAGGAGATTTATTCCAAACTTTGCTGAAATCGTGAAATTGATCACAGATATGCTAAAGAAAAACAACGAAGTGAAATGGACAACATAATCTAAAGCATTGTTTGCACACATTAAGAAGGTTGTAAGTGAGGCACCCATACCAACAAGCCCTGATTATCTAAATGATTTTATTATTTTCTCATTCTCTTCCGAACACACACCTGCTGCGGTACTCCTCCAGAAAACTAAAGAAGGTTTTGAGCAATCGATATCCTTTTTTAGAAAAATTCTAAGAGACGCTGAACTCAGATATGATATAATGGAAAAACAAGCATATTCTATGGCAAAGGCATTAAAGGATTTCAGAACCTACGTGTTGCATTCCAAGATAATTTCATACGTACCCACCAGCTCCGTCAAAGACATTTTGGTTCAGTCTGATAGTGATGGAAAACGAGGATGGTGGCTTGCCAAAATTCAAGAATTCGGCCTGGAGATAAAACCAACGAGACTAGTAAAGGGACTAGGTTTAGCTAAACTCTTATTTGAATCAAATTTTAGAGTTCTCGGAATAAATGTCTTACAGGGAGGTGAAGAGTATGTGGACATGAACGAGCTCGATGAACAAATAGCTGAAATTAGAACCAAAGAGAAGTTTGCTTCATCAGATTGGTACAAAGACATAGGGTCCTACCTATTGACCTTGAAGTGCCCGAGTGACTTACCCCCATCTAAAGCCAGAACATTGAATCTAGATGTGGTCAAGTACTGTATATCCGAAAGACAATTGTATTGGAAGGACCCACTTAGATTCCTATTGGTTTGTTTGGTTGAATCAGAAATAGAGAAGGTCATAAGCCAATTTCATGAAGAAGTGTGTGGAGGACATCATGCCTGGAGGGAAATGGCTTATAAGATCTCGAGGGCAGGATATTATTGGCCCAAAACTTTCTCAGACGTCAACGCCAAGGTCCGAACCTGCAACCCTTACCAATTTTTCGTAAGCAAGCATAAACTTCCAGTGATGTTGTTGGTTCCGATCAAAACAGAAGCTCCTTTTCAGCAATGGGGATTAGATTTCATAGGCAAAATTAATCCTCATTCTAGCACTCAACATATATGGATCTTGACCACTATAAATTACTTCACCAAATGGGTGGAGGCTATTCCAACTAGAAGAGCTACAGATTCGGTGGTAATAGATTTCTTAGAAGAAAACATTTTGTCTAGATTTGGCTGCCCCCAAAATATAGTCATAGATAAAACCCAGGCCTTTAAATCTATGGCTATGGTCAGTTTCTACCAAAAGTACAATATCATGCTTAGTCATTCCACAACATATTACCCCCAGGGAAATGGGTTGGTTGAGTCTTCTAACAAGAGCTTAATCAATATAATTAAGAAAGTGTTCAACGAAAACAAGAAATCTTGGCACATGCATTTGAAATATGCTATGTGGGAAAATTGGATAGGAATGAAAAGGTCTATCGGCACTTCCCCTTTCCAAATGGTGTATGGGACTAACGTAGCATTACCTATAAATCTAGCGCTTCCTGTAATGAAACGTTGGCAAGATGAGAAGGAAGAACCAAATCATGTCACAAGAAGAATAAACCAGCTGATTAAAGTCCAACAACATAGGGCTGAAGTGGATGAAACATTGCAGAAATACCAGGATGACATGAAAGTGTTATTCAATCATAAGGCCAAAGACAGAGATTTTCTCCCCATAGATTTGGTTTTAAAATGGGATGCTAAGAAGGAGGACTCGATAAAACATGGTAAATTCAATCACATCTGGTACAGACCGTTCAAGGTTACATCTCCTGAAGGAAAAAATTCATTTCTGTTAGAGAATTTGGATGGTAAAATTCTCAACGCCCGTGTCAACGGGCATTATTTAAAACACTATATGGAATAATTAGTTTCCAAAATTCCCACTGTATATATCGGTTTGTGTTTTCTTTTTTATTTTCATAATTATTTTTTGGTAAGTCTACTTTCGTCAAAAAAAAAAATAGATCAATGTTTTTCTAGAAGTAGGAATACGAATTTTCAATGCATTCAATTATTTTAAATCCCTAATACTTTTTGTATTGTTCCCTTACAGGATTTCGTCTTGCATCTCAACAAGCAAAAGGAGCAAACAAACGACCATATATCGGAAGATAAATTTGCCAATAAAAGGTGATAGAAAAGATTTTTCGTTATTTCAAAAGAGAACAAAAATGGTAAGGCAAAGGTGTGAATTCCAAAGAAGTCTATTTTTCAAACGAAGGTCTCTAAAGTGTGGTGATGGTATTATAAGTGTGATATGTCACTAAAAGAACGAGTTCTTTCTCTAGGTCCTAATAATTTCACCTAGATAAAGGTAAGAGGTAATTAAAATAAATAGAGAGAGTAAAGCATCTCTGAGAAAGGGTTCTAAGAGTTGGGTTTAATCCATGACCCCTGTTTTTTGATTTCCAAGTATTTCTCCATCGCCCCTTTCTACCCTCGATTTTTCCTTCTTAAAAAACCAAGCATCTTTCTAGGTTTCCCACAAAGGGAGAAGATATTAAGTCTTAGCTTTGGAAGCTGGAAAACAGATCTTAAAAGGTAAGCCAGTCCTCATAACTCCTCCCTCTCCGACTAAACAAAGTTATGTGTAGGTTGATCCTGACTCTCCTAGGTTTCTTAACAGTTTCTAAGGATTGAGGCTTGCTCGAAGGAAGGCCCCTGGAAGTAATCTTTCCCATTTTCCCTATGGTATAAGGTGCTTTGAAAGTTAATAAAAGGTTGGTCCAGGGTAATCAAAGCAAGTTGACAGACCTCCACTGAAAATTTTACACAAATACCATCCTTGGTATACTTACTACCACTGATTTCCCCCACTTCATGTTCAAAAAGTAAAGTATAATATAGATGGTGAAAGGAAATTCATATTTTATTTCCCTCATCTAGTCCAAGAAGATGATGAAAGGAAATTCAGAAATGATTTCCCTCGTCTCAGCATTTAAATTCATAATTATGACTCGAAGTGGTGAAAGGAAATTCAATAAAAAGGGACAGATAACTTCACCGATGTACTGAACAGGCTCACTGGAAGTGAAGCAATTTATGAGGTATCTATAAGGCTATCATACGTAAATTTCACTCTACCCTGGTTACCAGCTTTTTCAAAACCGAATCTGCATCCCAAGTCCAGATAGGGTTCCCCGATTAAAAGCATGAATTTTACTTCATTTTGATGCAAGCTAAAATCCACAAGATTTGTTGAATTTCCTGGGATTGTTTTGATCATCTTAAAGCATACTTAAATTCAGTAGAAAGAAGGAGAAGATCATGAATGCGACTGCAGTTGAGTTTACAACACATGGGAGTTTTGAAAAGCTTTTCAGAAGTAAAGACAAAATCTATTTTTCCCTCTGTATCCCCTTCCTAAGAAAATTACGCAGAAAGAAGCCTTTGACTCCATTAACCCAATAAAGGCACTAAGTCTACTCATTCTCCTCGTCCCACAAGGAGACAAGGTCCCCAATTGGAGCCTATGTTGAAACATTTTTTAAATTTTTTATCTTCAAGACTAAAACCTTCCTTTTCGGGTTTCGGATTTTCATAAAGCATAACCCTTGGTATCATTTCCAAAATCCCAGTACCGAAGTCCCAACAAACTTTATTCTTTAAATAATCAAAGGCAAAAAACCGAAATTGTTTTTTAAAAAAACTCCCGACATGCTTTCTATAAAGTTATTCTTAAAATCACGGTAATTTAAACCCTAAAGGAGTTGATTAATAATTTTTTAAACCTTTCGAGATTTCGTTCTACTCAAACCATGTGTTTTCCTTACATATCAAATCACGAAATCCCGATCCCCGATTTCCTGAAAAATTGAAAGTTAGTTTAATCCTGATTAATCAATTTATTAATACGAAATTTAAGGCCTAATTTAATATTATCATGATTTCACAATTTTGGGAATCGGGGTTTATTGATGACATACCTCATGTATCCACGATCGTCGAAACCATGAAAGAATGGAAGTTAATTTTAAATCCTGATTAATTAATTCACTAATATGAAAGTTAAGGATTAACTTAATCTTATCGTGATTTCGCACTTTCGGGAATCAGGGTTTAGCGATAACATACCTCTTGTCAACATGATCCCCTAAATCCCCAAATGTGAAGTCTCGACTCATAATTTGTGTTTAGATTGAATTAAATCTGTTTTAGAAGCATGATTAATGACAATCAGACTTCTTAGGTTTGTTCATGTTTCAGTTACCGTTGAATGAAATCTTCCGAATTTTGAATTCAAAAGCACCAAAATATGGACATATTAATAAACGAATAACTGATAAATGTTGTGACACTAATGCGTATCTTAGAAATATTTTTTTCATTAAGTGTAATTAATTATAGGTTAGTTGTGTTAGTGTTTTTGTCATAAAATGAGTTTAAGGTGAATTAAAAGTCTCTATTCAAAAAACTATGCTTGTTCTGTCTTTCAAAGGTAATTCGCATTCGACCAAGCTCATACGCTTCTTTTCTGTGATAGGTTTTCCTTCTAACATAAAGCTATGGCGCCAAAGAAAGCACCAAAGAAGAGTGAATATACAGAGGAGATGCGTAACCCAGAAGGAGATATCGTATCTGATGTTATGCCACACGCCATCGACTCAATTAAATCATGGAGAGGAATCTTTGAACTCCTGGATTACGAAATAAAAAATTCTCCTGCTGATTCTGAGAATCACCATTGGGATATAGTAGAATCGGAGCTTCATAAGATTGCAACACACCCTTGGCTCATGGCATACAACAACATGATCAACTGGGCCTTGGAGAAGGTTGATATCCCGACAAGAAGCATTTTAAACAATCAAGTGGTTGTTGTCTGCTCATTCAAGCCAGAGCATATACAAGTAATGTACAAACTCTCAGCAAATCCTAAGTACATCTAGAATGCTGAATTTAAAACTGAGTTTCAAAGGAAAGAATGTATTGAGGCAGACCAAACATATCCTGATTTTATTAAAGCATGGTCTAGATGTCCATCAAAATTTAGGGTCGATACCCATGGAATTTATGCCACAACATCTTTGAACGAGTACATGGTCTATGTAGCCATGATGTTGTGTAGACTCTTCAGGAAAAAGAATCCCTACCATTTCCCTATAGAATGGGTGCCCCTTTTAGAATAAGCATAAGAAGGATACACTTTTAACTAGAGCAAGATTTTGTCTGATAACCTAGCTCAAGAGATTTCAAATTACAGAGTTGCAAGATCTAAAGGTTAGCCAACATCCTTTTACATGTCAGCGTACATCATGGACGCAATTTTCTTTGTGACTCCATTTCCCTTGATGAATTGGAGTTGGAACATAGCCCACCCTGAACCCATTCACGAGTATCACTCTGTGCTATGGGAAGAAAATGATAAGAATGCATTTTACGAAATTTGTCATTTCATAGTAATTCCAATGCATAAAATGTTTTTTGGCTATGAACCCCCTCACATTTCTGAGACAATCTCAAAAAATCTCAAAGTGATAGCCGACTGGTTCATTGATGAAAACTTCTCTTACATTAGGGTGTATGGGTGCTCAATCCCCCCTCATGCTCTTCCAAAATTCCTCCTGGTCAGACTAGTGTGTAGAGAGGTAGCACACCAAATAGTAAATGGCGGTATTGGAATAGAGCTAAAGGCAACTCAAAAGAAGTCCTGGTCAATCTTGCCTATATATGTCGGGAAATTTTCATTGCAAAACCTAGGCCATTCTAAATTTGAAGCCGAAGCACTAGAATAAGTTAAATTGGTGGATATCGAACATACAAAACATGACCCTTATCAACTAGTAAACAAACATTTGATGCACTGCAATATGAAAGCTTATGAACATGAAGAGTCTGTTTATGATGATATATTCAAAGAGGTTAAAACCTATGAGGAGGTATTTAAAAGGGTACAAGCCTTATCACCCGACTTACAGACTGGTTTCATGTCCTTCCAAAGTCACAGGCGAAGTTGTTTGCCAAAAATTTTGTAGGGTGAATCCACGATCCCCCCTCCAGAGTAAGAGGGGCCTCCCCCAGGTTTTGATATAGAGTCACAGGATACAACAACTGGAAAGGGAAATATGAAGGAGATTGAAATACCTTCACAAGAAACAAAATTTCCTCAGACAGAAAAATTAGAGTCAAGGAAAGATAAGGAGTTGGAAACATCCCTAGAAATCCCTGAGGATTTTCCCAAAAAAGTAGGAGTAATAACATCAACGAAGCTTGGAAGTCCTATTACTTCTTTGACCCCTTTAAAGTATGCCTATGGAAACCCCCAAGAGAGAGCTCTATATGTTAGTGATCTCGAGCCTAATTCTAGGGATGAGATTCCTTCCTCTAATTACTTTTTTAGTAAAAAGAGGAAGGCAATATTGAAACAGGAAATGCATCCAAGAGGAGGCATGATGATAAAAAAGAACAAGATCATCGTAGATGGACAAAAACTTGAAGAGGGGGAATTCGCTACATAAATAGTAGGCACAATGGGAGCCTTTGTATCAACAAATTTACACTCTTTGGGTAATTTGAGAACTATGTTGCAGCAAAAAGATCAAATGATAGCTCAGCTACAAAATCAATTAAAGGAGATTGAAAGAAGTATCAGTCGAGAGATAAACAAGGGTCTAGAATGAGCTGGATTCAATGACATTCAAGAGATTCAAAAACTGAAAGCAAGCTTAAATGAAGCAAACCTAAAGATACAGGCTAGTCAAGCACAGGTCCTACAGCAAGAATGAATGAATATACAATTACAAAATAAGAATAATTCCATTTAGAATCAAGTGGTAGAGATTGAAATCTTCCAAGCCCAGGTGTTGGAAATACATACAAAGATAGAAAAAGAGAAACAAGAAGTGTTCTTTAAGCTGGAATTTATTCAAAATTACTTTCAGGAAGCAAGTAAATCCTTGGAGAGTATTCTCCTGAAAGAGAGAGAAGCAATGGCTCTTTCAACAAAAGAGGGGGTTGGAGAGACTCAAAATCTATCTGTTTTAGAGAAAATTAAAGGTGATATAATACTCAAGGTATGGGAGACAAACCTCGCAGAAAACAAGAAAATTACCAGAGAGGTTAATGATCACTGTCAAGGAATTTTTGACCTTTTAGATAAAGTTTCTTTGAACATTGGAAGAAACAATTGTCCAGGGTTGTTAGTAGAAATTAACATTGGTAAGCATTAGCTAAGATTCAAAGAGGATCTAGACGAAATTCAGGTAGAGATCCCACAAATAAAGGTAATCAATATCACTCAAATTGACAAATGGATAGTGATGTCGAACTTAAAGTTACAAACTATTGAGTTCACAAGAAAGATAATCGAAGACCGTCTGCCTGAACTATAGAGAAAGTTCTTCCTATTTGAGGCAAAAGATATTCCAGAAGCTCCCATAGTTTTGGTGCAGTTTCTGGGAAAATATATTTTCTTTCTTTAAACAGAAGAAGGAAGTTCATCAATGCAGACATGAAATACTATTTTGGATATTTTCATCATTGAAATAATAAAGAAGTTAAAATAGAAATGTAAATGGTTCAACATTGCTCATTCATGTAACCATTAGTCTTCGTAAGTTAGTTAATCACCAACGGGAAAAAGGTTTGGTGATCATGTATAAATATAATTTCACAAGACTGAGAAAGGATAACATATGCTTGAACTGTAAGCTCATCCTTCATATGAGTCCTTTGGAGTATATTTAATGAACCCTAGGAAGGAGTTGTTCAGTCCCATATGGTCTTTTTGATGTTTGTTTCACGAGTCCAAAGAAAGTAAAATCAGTGGGTTTTCATATTTAGAGAGTCTAGAAAATACTTAAAGAAAACTCCAAAATGTCCTTTTTCGTAAATTAGTCTGACGAGATCGAAAAAGAGATAAACTACCACTCACCAAATGTTTTCTTCAAATACTTCAACGAGTGTGAAAATAACAATATCACTCGGAAATATTTTCATTTTTAGATAGTTTGAAAAGAGCTTAAAGGGAACTCCAGGGGATTCCTTTTTTGTATAACCTTTACGAGTTCGAAAAAGTGATAAAATTTTACTCGGTTACATTCTCCTGTATTTACAAGCATGAGAAATAACAAAGACTAAGCTCGAGATCGTTTTCATATTTACACAAGCTTAAAAAAAAAAAAATATGCTTGGGATATATTTTATTTTTACACGAGCTTAAAAACTAAACAAAACTATGCTTGGACCCAGTTTCATTTTTACACAAGCGTGAATTAGAGGAAACTATTCTTGAGGTAGGTGGTTTCATTTTTACACAAGCTTGAACTAGAGAAAACTATGCTTGAGGCTTCCTGACACATAATCTAGGGATGGTTGGTACTTAGCCCCCAACTTAAGAAGATAGAAGTTGGAAGCATTCCCCCCCAAGCTTTGTCTCATACAACAACACAGGTGAATGGGATGAAGCTTCAAATACTAGACGAAGGAATTGACTCAAACAGAGAGGGGGAAAAAATCTATTTTATTTTTTAACAAACTTGAGACAGGAAAAGAACTATGCTCAAGAATCCAGGTTCAACCCCTAGACCTTTGTTTCATTTTTTAACGAGCTTGACACATAAACATGAACTATGCTCATAACCTTTGTTTCATTCTTTAATGAGGTTTCCACAGAGATGAAAAAAGTATCCTCACAGTTGGTTTCATTTTTTAACGAGCTTGAAATCAGAAAACCATGCTCAAGAGACTCTTCTTGATCATGGCTTCCAAGAAGGAAATGTTCTGGAAGGACACCATGTCAAGGGAAAAAAATCCGTCATAACTTCCAAGATATCTTCACTCAATGGAAGAAACACACTCTGGAAGGAACACATGTCGAGGGGCGTGATAGGGGTAAGGAGATCAGTCTCCAATTTCCCTACCGAAGATATCACCATGTCAACTACCATATCCAAGTCATAAGAGATTGATCTTACAAAGAGAGGTTCATCTGCATTGATAGCTGAAAGCATGGGAGACAATGCCACATAATTGACTTGTTGCAGGGGAGATATTGTCTGCACATAAGAACCATATAGGGAGATCATTGATTTGATGGTCAAGTCAGGTCCGACAAATGAAAGTTGATCAATAGTCACAATTCTTCCATCGTGAGGGAAAGATATCACATGAAAAAGAGTGGACACGATATCTTTCATGGCATAAACATAATATCACCCAAGGAGTAAATTGAAATCCAAGGGGTCTTGGACTACCATAACTTCAATAAATACAGTTTTCCTTCTAAAAGTTACGAGAAACTAAGGAAGGACTCCTAAAGGGTGATTGGTTCTTCTGTTAAACTATAACAAATTCTTCATAATCGACACCATCTAGACAGGAGAAAAGAAAACATGACACACAGACTGGAACAATCCATGGAAGAACTAGGATGCAGATGGACTAGTAGAGAGACATTGAATCGACCATAGAGGGAAGAGGGGTTGACATGCAAAGACAAGGAGTTTTATGTTTATAAGAGGAAAGGAAATGCTAAGGGATCAAATCACAGAGTTATCTCACGCTCTGATACAACTGATAGTCTAGGTATGGAATAATCTTTAACTCCACACTTGTCTATTGCATTAACATAAACATCTATAAATACGTTTTTGAGTGATGATTGTTATTCACCTTATGTGTGAACCTTTCTATCACCTATGAATCTTCATATATACAATCATATTTACATAGGTAACATAATCCCAAGGATTAGGTGTCCAACAAGGTGGTATATTTAGAGATAGTGAATTTCATCCTTTAGTCATTTTCATAAAAAACATTGGGAAACATATAAACAACTCAACAAAAAATGAGGTAGCAAAGAGAGGAATGGATCTGGATCAACACTGGGGCTATCACCTCTTGTTATAGGTAGATTGTGATTCATATACCAATACAATTACATCATCCAAGAAACCAATATAATTTAACCCTAATTTCATAAATATCCATAAAAAATAAGCAAATCCATCCACAATAGACCTTTCTAACCATAACACATGAGAGAGGGAGAGCTAGTAACCCTTAGAGGGTGAAAAATTCAGATGTGTTACCCACAAAGGTGAGTGAATGACGATCACAAAAATCAAAGTAAGGGTAGCCTTCTTATATGAGGATATCTTAACACATTTCTCCACATAAAATATCAACAACAAATTAGAAGTGGGCTAACCCCTCATTTAACCCATTACAAAATGATAAAGAGAAAAAATAAATCAAAATACCCCACACGTGTGATATGTCAAGGCTAAGAAGGGTGACATCAAGCCTTCAAAGGCTAAGGTAAGGCCTCCAAAGTCCATGTGGAATCCTCCAAGGTGAAGCAAGTGTCAAGTGAGGTGTCTCCACACCCAAGATCACGCCAAACCATCTTTGATACCCATCCATCCATCAAACCCTAAAAACATCAAACCCTATAAGGTGACACCAAGGTCAAGAGGGTGATGTCAAGGGCCTCAATGCATTATGTCCAAGGAAAGGAGGGTTGCATATCATCTATGAATAATTCCTGAATCATTTTTGTTGCAACGTCCTCCATCCTTTGTGTAAATAGGCCCTAGGGTAGTATTCTCATCCTATGGGGATTCCATTCCATTAATGTGCCATAATGATTGGATCTACTCAAATGAATCCCATTTGTTCATCATCCATGGTTCTAAGGATGTGAGAGCCAATATTTGAGGGTGGTGAGTGACTAAACGACCCACTTCTCTCCATCACATGTGCCAAGCTCCCGCAATAAAGGCACAACATCTTGGGTAAAGGCCTAGCGCTTTCCTTAAAGAACCATTTCAAGGCCATCCAAAACAAATCAAAGAATGAAACATGGTTAGCCAAAGTTCATAAGAAACATTAATCCTTAAAACATGCAAAGTAAGTTGCAACTGAAGATATAATCCATGTAAGATAATTCATCTCAATATCCCCTTCAACTATCTCACCAACCCAGGACCCCATGTGAGTTACCAAGTTTAAGTATGGGAAAGAAGTCATCCAATCCTATTAGGTGCACCACCTTAATATAGGAAATAAAATAACCCAAGTAGAGTGAGAGGTCCCGAGAGTGACAAGGGAAAGTAAAAACCCTTCAAGATTAAATGTGAAAGTGATATGGTTTTAGGGATTACTTCATGGCTAATGGTGTCATTGAATCCATGTCTATGAGCTCCTTTGTGGAGGGTTCTCTTTCTCTTGAGTTACCCCATATTTACATGCTATTTTTTCCAATCCCCCTTTTTTGACATTTTCTAAGTATTGCTTTATTTGATGGTTAAGGTTTATGTGGTGAGAGTTATGTTCAGAATTAATCAGAAGAACCACATTATTGTATTGTATTTGTCGACGTTTTGGATCCATAGCAAGATCCATCTACACTCAACCAGATAGTATTAATCTAGGTTCCTCTCTTACATTTTCCCTCGGGCTATTATGTCCTGAAGATGGATCCTACTATGGATTCAAAACATCGACAAATAGAAGACAATACTGTGGTTATTCTGATTATTTCTAGACATTTCTTTATTATATTTCCAAGTCCCCTTTGTTCCAAGCCATTATCATTGCATTGTTTTGGACCGGGGTCAGCATCAAAAGAGTAGAGCTCAAATTTATACTAGATTTTGTCAGTCCTCTTTTGCTATCATTCCTTTGTTTCTTTAGCGTCATTTTATTACTCTTTTCATAGAATCTATGAAACAACCTATGGGACTTCAACTCCTCTTCTCATCACAGAATGGACCATGACCCATTGCCAAATTTCAGTACACTATGAGAGGATCCAATATGGAGAGTCTTAAGTATGATGAGGAGCATAACGTTACCCTTGCGAGGGCCCCCCAGTAGTACCCCTTTTTCCCTAGGCAGTGACAACACAAGACTAGGGAACATAAGTTGACCACCGAGGTGAAACAAGGAAAATGACACAATTTCCCAAACCAATGATCTGTTATCCAACTTTAACCAAATATCCTCATCCACACACCCAACAAATTAACAACAAGACTTTGCATAAAATAAGGACTAACATACCTCATGGTGATGATGACTTAACATCTCCCATACTCTAGGTTGATTGAATGTGATAAACCTTGGTTGACTTGTAGTTGTAAAGGTGAATGAGGGAGGCTGTTGGGCTGCCATCTGTGGACATGTTGATCATCATCATGGTCAGGATCATGTTCTCCATTTTGGACCATGACACATGATCTCCTCTAGTTATTATCTATATTTCATGAGAAGAATGAAATTAATATAGATTATTATCAAAATATGTTTAACACATAATAACAGATATACAATAAATTGGTTTCTATTCAATAGGGAAATAAGTTGAAACTGTAAAATGCAGTGGAAAACAAGTTTGCTATAATGGTGGAGGATTATCGCTAAGAAGAGATGTGACGAATGTGATCATTCACAAGAAGATGATTACAATGAGGATATGAAGGCATTTTTACAATAAACAAGAATGCCAAAAATCCTAGACATCCAAAAACCTAACCCTAGGAGATGCAGTGCTAAAAGTCATGTGGGCCCCGTTTGGGTAAGTTAGTACATCAACTTCTCGGGGTTGTAAATTTTTCATACGATCTTCGTTTTAGGCACACGATAGCCCATTGGAAATATATATCCTAGGAATACACATGTGTTTTGTGGAGATCCCTAAAAATGTTGTTTAGAACCTCAAAACGGCCCTGGAAGTGAGGGACCTGAAAACTAGGAAAAAATTGTTGAACTAAAAAACTGGCAAAATGAGCCAGTTGCAATAGGTGGGAGGCCACTGACATCCATATGGATAAATCCTACCCCATTAGGAGGAAATTGTCTCCATTTCATTGAGTTCCCCCATTAGATGAGGAAATTTTTGTTGAATTTGGCCCTAGGTGAGCCACTTGCCTTGGTGCACGAGATGCCCTGCTTTGAACACTCGATAAAGATAGATTCTTTGCTGGTGAGTGCCCTTGACCTATTTGTCCACAATATGATCACTAGATGCCTATTGTATGCCTGTTGGTGTTAGTTGTTCTTCTATCTATGAGGTGTCCAATAATGGTGGGAAATAAGATTGAAGGAGATCCATGTTGAACACTGGGTGCAGGCCAACAAAAGGAGAAATTTTGAGCTCAAAAGCATTATCAACCACAACCTTGGTGATGGTGTATGACCCATAAAGGAGTGGGAGAAGCTCCTGATGGAATTCGGTAAGGTGTTCTTTCTACAAATTCAACCAAAAATTTTCTCCCACCTTGTGGCACACGGTGTTGATCATGGCACTGCTTATACTTGTCATAAGACTTTTGTAGGATACCATGAACACGTTGACGTATGTGATGGATCTGCTTAATGAATAGGGTGGATTTGTTATCTTTAGTTTAATTAGAATATGAGTCAGACGAGGTGAATGCAATGGGTAGTGCAACATCTATGGGACCCAATGGTTGGAATCCCAACCCCACCTGGAAGGGGTTGGGGCTAGTTGAGCTATGCAAGGCTCAGTTGTAACTATGTTGGAAATAGGGAAGAATCTCATATCATGTGTGAGATTTCTTGGAATTATACATGCATAGGATATGCATGATCATTCAATTTATGACCTCGGTTTGGCCATTTTTCTGGGGGTGGAAGGTCGTGGATTTGCTGAGCTTGGTGTCTAGTAGTGACTAGAGGCTCGACCATAATGTGCTGAGAAATACACTTTCATGATATGAAACAATTTTTTGTGGGATTCCAAAATGTACCCAGAATCATTCAAAAAAGATCTTCGTAGTGGCCTCTACTGTGATGCTCTTATTGCAGGCGGCCATAATTGCCATGTTAGAAAAATTATTAACAACCATAAAAACATAGTCATTTCCCCACTTGGTGGAAGCGAAGCCCAAAATGTAGTCCATGGAGATGGATTCCCATGGCCTGTTAGGAGTAGGAAAAGGATTGTACATGCCATGTTTATTAGTGGTCGGTTTTGCAATATCGTAGGATGTGCAAGACTTAATATACTTGCTGACCTCTTGCTGAAGTTTCAGCCAGTAGAAATGTTTTTGCAACATTGCCACTGTCTTTTTGACGTCGAAGTGTCCTGCTACTCGACTATAGTGGTATTCCTAGATCAGCTTCACTCACTCACTTGATAGAATGTAGATATGGCCCAGAAAGAACAACAACCCATACCAAAAATGCAAATTAGAAACAATTGTGTTTGCACCCAACATTTGGTAGGTGGTGGCGAATTCCATGTCTATCTCATAGAGTACGATCCATCCATAGGTTTCATGGCTGCAAGTGTCAAGCACCGTGGCAAGTACCACGAATGGCGGTTTTCTGAGGCAATCAACAACGCAGTTGGTGCTTCATTTTTTATACTTGATGTTGAGGTGGAATTGCTACAAGTATGTGAACCACTTCTGATGGCGGTCATTTTGAAATTTTCCTTATGTCTACATGAACTGCAGTGGGTTATGATTAGTGTTGATGACTGTCTCCTTCCCAATAATGTAATTTCTCCATTGGCGATAATATTTCACAATGGAGTACATTTCTTTGTCATAAGTAGGGTACTTACAGACAACATCTGATAGTGTCTCACTATGATAGGCCACGGGGTGGTCGTGATGAGTAAGAACGATGCCCACAACATAGTCTAAAGCATTTGTCTCGATGTCAAAGGGTTGTTGCAGGTCCGATAGTGAAAGTATTGGGGTTGAGCACAAACACTTCTTCAAATCATTGAATGATTTTTTTTGGGACCGGAACCACACAACTTTCTCCTTATCACCACCCCTGGTTACTTGGTTGAGGGCCCATGCAATATGGGAGAATCCCAAAATGAACCTGCAGTAGAAATTGGCAAGGCCCAAGAAGCTCCAAAGCTTAATGAGTGTGGTTGGGGTTGGCTAGTGATGGATGACTTGGATCTTGGTTGGATCCAAATGTACACCATGTATCCTAAGTAATGGACCTTGTCCACGCCGACGGACAATTTTAAAAGGTGGTGTATATCTTGTGCTACCACAGGGTGTGCAGAACCTATTGAATATGTTGCAAGTGTTCTACCCAAGTCTTGTTCTAAATGGGAATCTCATCTAGATATGTCTCTACAAAAGTATTGGTGAATGGTCACAGGATATCATCCATCATCCTCGTCAAAGTGGCTAGAGCATTTGTTAATCCAAAGGAAATGACCTAACCATTCAAAAAAGAATTGAAAGAGACCTGGTTGGTAGTTGTTTCTGTGAAAATATTGCCACGTTACATTTGGACACGTCTCTGATTTCCGAGGAAAAGAATTGAAAGAGACCTGGTTGGTAGTTGTTTCTGTGAAAATATTGCCAAGTTACATGTCACTTAGATTTGTGTAACACATATCTAGGTGTCAAATTTTAATTCTTGTTTTATAGAAGAAAACAAACTGGTATTTAGACAATATAAATTTTGAAGGGTTTTTGCGCGCCCGCTTTCTTTTGGGATTGGCTTCAAGCAAAGAATAACAGGCACCGAGTAGTTCCATATCCTCTTCACATGTCAAAATCTTGGCAGCTTCTGGATTTTTTAGGAGAAGCTTGGAAACAGGATACCCAACAATTGACCATGTTTGATACAACCAGGTGCCCTGAAACCAAGGGCTTTGATCTTCAACTAGCTTCTCAAAACTCTTTTGGCAAACTTCTTCCCCCTTTTCCAAATCACTTTGCATCAAACCTGTGTAGAAATGGTTGAGAAACTTCATTCTTCTTGTTATTTTTAAGATAATCGTCGATCTCTTGAAAAAGAGTTTTGTAACCAGAATATGGAACAAATGGTCGAGAATGCCATTCTTCCATCACGACCTACTCTAAATATTCCATTTGATTTGGCGATGTGCCATCAATATTAATGTGGCACAAATGTGAACTCGATGGAATTCATTTGTGAGCCCATCCCTTGGCACTTTGAATTTGGATGTTGGGATCTCCCTTGGCGATTGACATGAATGCTAGGCCTGTGGGCTCTCCCTCCCTTTCATATCTCTTCGAAACCATTGTGTGGCTCTGTCATATGGACATGGCGTCTCTTTGAAAATTGGTGATCTGAATGTGAACGTTGGGCACTTGGACAGTTCATTGGATTCATAACTGGTGTTAGCGATAAAAAATGCACTCGTACTTTTGGAGGACCTCCTCAAGTTTTATTCAATATGCCCATATGTTTGGTCAGTATTTTGTCTCCAAATATCTATAGACCAAGCTCCCATTGATTGTTCTAACCTGCATTCCAAAACTTTGTCAATGTTTCCTATAAACCCTAACCTCTAATGCTTTTCATATTTTAGCAATATTCTCTAATATTATGATGTGTGCTCAAAGTGATCTAATCCTAAGTCACAAAGGTTTGATTTTTAAAGCCAAAACTTAGTTCATGTTCACAAGTCACACATGAATCAAGTCATGGGATTAAGTTATGCCATGGGTTGTCCACATGCGAAGTCATGAGTCAAAAGCTTATGACCTATTCTTATGTTATTATGCTAACTTCCATCCATACTAAATTCCAAGTCTAGTCTATCAACTGAATTGTAAACTAAGACACGCCCTGCAATCTTACAACACGTATGTCAGTAATCAACACTAGCAACATCATGCAAAACATAAAGAGCCCACACCCAGAGTGCCAAAAAGTCTTACCAAAAGATCAAGATGAGAAATCATCTGAAAATGGGAATTGGTGGAGTAAAAATCAAAATATGGATAATCTCACAGAATCGATTGGTCAGCTGTCATCAGAATCAAATCCTTGAGTTTAATGTCTTGGGATAGATGCATATTATGAACGGTTTTAGGAAAGTTGATCCAGATCGATGGGAATTTGCAAACGAAGGTGTTCTTAGAGGTAAAAAAAAAACATTTGTTGAAGAATATTTATATGTGGAAGCCTACACATAGCCATACTCAACCACAACAATAGTCTACTGATATCCAGCTATAGACAGTGTCCCAATGCTTTCAAGGGATGGAACAACAACAACAACAATAGATGATGTCATTCTTGGAAAAAACCATGCAGAACCCTGCGTTTTTTCCACAGCTTGTGCAACATAATGAAAACAATATGCGTCTTGCAGCAACTAACAAGAAAAGGCGATTACCCAAGCAAGAGGAAAAATCACAGGGTGGGCAACATGTCCTTTCAGATAGCCAGATTGTAAAGTATCAACATGCTTTAAGTGATGTTGCTAAAGCATTGTTGATACATATTTTGAACTCTGAGGCATCCATTAAGTTAAAACCATCATCAAATGGATTGGATAACTTTTTAGATGTTGGACGTACTTCCTCTTTGGATGTGGAAAGAATTAAGGCCAAAAATATACATTTTACTTCCATGTTCTCGCAAGTGGAGGTTCAGACTTGTGGTATTTGCTCAAAGATTTTTTTTGTTGTTGATGTGCTAACCTGTAGGCATGTCTACCATTCTGAGTGTTTGGAGAAGACGACTTCCTAAGCTAGTCATCAAGATTCATCATGCTTTCTATGTATTGCAAGTAAAGAGATGTTTTTAAAGAAACTACATCTCCCACAGAGTGAATTATCAGATCTAAAGGTGGTGGCTTAAGGGCTTACAAAGGTGGTGGATTAAGGGCTTACAGGTTACAGAGTTAATCATCTACGAGAAACAAAATGTCAGATTAATGCAGCTGATGAAGAATCTAACACTCTATGTAGGATCATTGCTAATCTGCATAATTTTCTTCTCAAAGATAAAACAAAACTTTCACCAGCATAGAAGGCAAAATTATAACTAGTTAGTTGAATAAAAGCAGAGCTTTGACCAGCGAACTAGCAAATCTTAAGGCGAAATAGCTGTTGAAACTTGAGATGGCTAGAGAAAGAGTATTTTTGCCCGGATCGAAGTTTTACATAGCCAAATATCTTGAAAACTCTTTCTAAAGATAGATATTGAATTATAAAGGAAAATATAAGATCCACTTTTGATGTTAAAGAGTTAGAGGAAGTATTCAAGTTGTTTTGGCACCTATTTTGGAGGTAGTAAATCAGGGTTTTTTTTCCAAAATTAGAAAATTCGAATTTCAACTTTCTTAAGAATCATAAAACAACCTTGGAAGGCTTATCTTCACTGCATAGGGATTCTACATCATCTGAAGATCATGAAGTGTGGAATTGACCTCATTTTGAGGATCATTCCTTATCTTTTGTAAATCAGTTTTGACTTTCTATCTTTAGCATATTTGATCCATTCTTTTAGGATATGAAAATTGTATTGTAAAGCTATAAAGATGAAGATATGAGATGAACTAGAGGTTTGATTTTGGATACAAAAATTCCATATTGTAAACAAGCCTTTTGATGCTAATACAAATCACAGATTTCTCTCTCTATTGATGTCAGTTTTTCCACCTTCTTTCTATACTTTTATTCGCGTTGTTTAGCCATAGATGACTGTTATCTCATTGATTGGCTCATAACTTGGTAAATAGTTTCTCCATTGTTTATTAGACCCTACATTGTGTACTGGTTTATAAGCAATTTGTTCTTCACCCACTTTAAGCTACCAACTGATTATTAACCCTTGAGAGCACTGGTTCATTTGATTGCCATCTTGACTGTCTGTATATCATATTGTAATTGAGTTATCCCATTGAACCATATACACAAAACACAATTTTTTTTTGACTTGAATTTACCAAGCACCTTTGGTCTACAACCACAAAGGGTTTCTTGGAGTGATAACAACTGGGAGCTTTAATACCTACCCTTGTTTACCACTTGAGTAACACGATGTTTGTTTGACACCTATGGATTTGATCTCGGGTTTTGTTATTGTCCTGTTACTTGGCGCCTTGCATTTGGGCATTGGCTTGCATGTTTGTTGCTGGCTTGTGAAATGGTGCTTGGTTGGATTTGAGTTGATATGGTGGCTCGATTTCGTATGTTGTTGTTAACCCATGTCTTGTGGGTTGCATCATGTTGTGTGCTAACCCTTGACATGCGTTGTGTTGTTGTGTGATAGGTTGCGTGGAGCTGGAGCGTTGGAGCGTAAACTTGTCCTTCGGGCTAAGCTTTGATGAAAAACACATAAAACCCAAAAACCCAAATTTAGGGTAGAAGCTCGAAAACCACTAAAGAATATGCCCCATGACGTGTCCACGGGCTAGAAAACTCGGAAAAATTCTAGAATGCCCGAGAAAAGACAATGATACAAAGGCCAGGATGATAAATATGAAGATCAGAGAGCCATTTTTTTTTAATCTAGCTACAGGGTTTCGGTGGTTAGAGGTACACAAAAATTGGGTTCTAAGCGACCGAAAGCTCTCTCTTTCGGTAGCTAACATAACATGAGACTCTACTCTTTAACTACCGAAAACAAAAACTTCTGTGTCATAACAGCTGAGGTGAATTGAGAGATTTATGTCTCTTTTACACCTTTGTTGTGCATCATGAGCAAAATCATAATGCATGAAATAGATAGATATTAGTCAAAACACTGATTTCCCTATTACATAGGGTTCTAACATAGGCTCCACCTGGGGAAGATAGCTCTGAAGGAGATGTCTAGAACCAGTGAACTCTGGAAAATTGATAATCAGTGCCTTATCCATTGGGTTGTTCCCCAATGTGCAACCCGATCTGCTACAAAATCCCTGGTAGCTGAAAATTTTGAACTGAAAAAACTCTCTGCAAACTGAAGTCTGGATCATACTTGAACTGAAAAACTGAAAATCAATCTGAAACTAAAACTAGAAATATTTTCAGAGTGCTGAACTTATTTGCACCCATCTACCTACCCTAATATAATTGATAATTTCGCTGAATCAAGTAAAACAGAAATGCCAATGAAGCCAGTCAAGTAGCTGCAAAAACAAATGGACAACTTGATTGCTTGTCAGTGAAATCCTACGTATACCTTGATTATGTGTCCTCGTGATGTGAAATGGAAACTGTTGACATATTTGGTCTTTATAGATAATGCATGTTTGAAAACTCAAGTTAACATGAACCTCCATGTAATCCGCTATAGGATCAATTAAAACATGATGCATGATATTTGCTTCTAGATCTTCAATGACTAGTTGATCAATTGCATCCTCAAAATTAAACCCTGCATCTACAACTTCAGCCTTTTACTTGAAAACATAATCATCATCAATCTGCAAATCAATAGGTAGTACGATTTCCTCTTGCTTTGGAGAAGGAATATTTTCCAAGAATTCTTTGAGATCTCGGAAATTATATGACTAAATTTGAGAATCCAAAAGTTCAATATCATTTTCGAACTTTTCAACCACTAGCTCAAGAAAACAAATTTTACTTTTAGGAAAAAATTTGCTCGATTCCAAAATACGAAAAACAATTGTTAAAAAGTCTTCGTCAATGTGAAATTCTGCTAACTCATCCCTGAATTCTTTTATAGCTTCACAAGATATAGGATTTGCCACATACCCTGTCATCTTGAATCATCATCAATGCTCTGAAATCTGGATTCTTCGGCAGTGAAGTCACTTGTGAACTTTGAAGCTCGGGATCTTGAACAATGGAGTCGCCAGGTGAATGTTACAACCTTCTCGTGTTTGGCTTCTGTTCACCATCAAAAATCGAATTTGAACTTGATATATTTTCTGGAGAACTCGAAAGCTTGTTCCCCAGTATGGTCGCCAAAATGTTAACGCTATGTAATTTCTTGGCTGAAGAAGAAACTGATGGAGGTAACTGTTTCAACCGCTTGGAATCTTGGATCTAGTCCTCCAAGACTCGGAGAGGGCTCTCTCTATGTGTTTTTACTTGGGTTGGAATAGAATATTAGGCTAGTTATAAGGGATCAAGGTTTTTGGTTTTTAAATGGTTGGGTTTGGATAACAAGGAGGACCATTGGGAAAATGGGGTCAACAGGTTAAAACTGATTGAATGAATGAAT
This sequence comes from Picea engelmannii, assembly GCA_009831015.1. Taxonomy (NCBI): domain Eukaryota; kingdom Viridiplantae; phylum Streptophyta; class Pinopsida; order Pinales; family Pinaceae; genus Picea; species Picea engelmannii. The sequence goes on from ML778011.1 coordinate 746,143, forward strand.
AACTAAGAACATTTGTAGCCAGGCAAGGCAGCCATGACAGTGGATCTTAATATTTGTAAGATGGGAAAGAAGAATGGGTTAAGAATCATCTCAAATTCAGAGCAATGTTCATTTGAATTCTACATTCAATTTGCAGAAGAAAACATAAACATTGCTTTAAGCCAAATCAGGGTTTACAAGACAAATCCTGAGAATAATTTTCTTATAAACAATGATGGAAGAAAACAATATGAGAAAAATGAGAAAATGACAGTTTACATAAGAGAAAATTCACCACCAAATCATAACACAAGAATCTGGAAATCCAATATCTTAATATTCATTCAAAATCACTTCAGCCTGCTGATCATCTTTACAAAATAGAAAGTATGTTTCTGGGTTATCTTCCTATCTGGTCCCTCCAGGTCACACCTTCCTCCCAGGTCGAACCCCTCTCATCTTTTTTACCTGTGCATATATAGACCAAAATTTCATTTAGCCTTCCTCCCCTCGAGTCATGAATATGCTTTCTACAAATAGAAATCAGTTACAAATAATGACACTTGTAACACTACCATATTTTCTAGGGAACTGTTTGACAATAAATATTAGAACTCTGGAAATAATGCTCTGAATGTGTAACTACTGCCTGCTTTTGTGGAACCGATTTCCTGACTACTGAAAGTACTCAACTGATGCCTCAGATTTTGGATTTGCCTCATTTGTTGTGGCGGAATTGGTGTCTTGACTGCCAGCTGCATTCGAAAGGATTTCTCAAAAACAAGGATACTCTGCCACCTCCTTCCAAGTGTCATGTTCTATTATTATGGATCTAAGCATAAAATCATAGGTTTGATCCTCTGCCCACCGATATTTCTCCACCAAATTTGGAAATTAAACTCAAATCCTGTCAACATGTGTTTATTTTATGTCATGGACATCTGGGTGGTTGATTTTCCTTGAAAACTTGGATAAACTATGCTCTATCTCCATGCGCCAGAGGTGTCATTGATTAAATGGAACTCCCTATCCACTTGGCTATCCACCTGTGATAGATCCTTTTTGTTGTCAATCTGCCACAAGACCTATAGCTTCAACACTCCTAGAATCCACACCATTCAATCCATCCATGGAAATTGTAGAAGCAACCCGATCAGATCCCCCAATAGTTTGTGTCATAGGCATGCTTGCAGATGCCAAATTGAGCTAATACTGACACCTTCGTATCAGAAGGAACTCTTGCTGTATCAAAAGTACGATTCTCAAATGAGCGCAATAATCGAAGGCCATCAACATTGACTAAGATTTTGATGTCGTTATCACTGGTTGAAACCGCCAATAATGTCCCTTCAATGATTCGTTATGAAGTTTGCATATTACATGCAGTAATGGAATTGAGGGTTGTGTGTTTATCAACCTCATTGATCAGTGCCCTCCTCAACACAACAGTAATTACACCATTTTTACTTGTTTTGCATGCTTGGCTACAAGAACTAGTATTAGTATGAAAACATTGTTGGACACGTATTTGATTTCCGAGGAAAAGAATTGAAAGAGACCTGATTGGTAGTTGTTTCTGTGCAAATATTGCCAAGTTACATGTCACTTAGATTTGTGTAACACATATCTAGGTGTCAAATTTCAATGCATGTTTTATAGAAGAAAACAAACTAGTATTTAGACAATATAACTTTTGGTAGGCTTTTTGCGCGCCCGCTTTCTTTTGGGATTGGCTTCAAGCAGAGAATAACAGGCACCGAGTAGTTCCATATCCTCTTCACATGTCAAAATCTTGGAAACTTCAGGATTTTTTAGGAGAAGCTTGGAAACAAGATACCCAACAATTGACCATGTTTGATACAGCCAGGTGCCCTGAAACCAAGGGCTTTGATCTTCAACTAGCTTCTCAAAACTCTTCTAGAAAACTTCTTCCCCCTTTTCCAAATCACTTTGCATCAAACCTGTGTAGAACTGGTTGAGAAACTTCATTCTTCTTGTTATTTTTAAGATAACCGTCGATCTCTTGAAAAAGAGTTATGTAACCAGAATATGGAACAAATGGCTGAGAATGCCAGTCTTCCATCACGACCTGCTCTAAATATTCCATTTGAAACATTCCATTTGATTTGGTGATGTGCCATCGATATTAATGTGGCACAAATGTGAATTCGATGGAATTCATTTGTGAACCCATCCCTTGGCACTTTGAATTTGGATGTTGGGATCTCCCTTGGCACTTGACATGAATGTTGGGCCCGTGGGCTCTCCCTCCCTTTCATAGCTCTTCGAAACCATTGTGTGGCTTTATCATATGGACATGGTGTCTCTTTGAAAATTGGCGATCTGAATGTGAACGTTGGGCACTTGGACGCTTCATTGGATTCATAACTGGGAGCTTTAATACCTGCCCTTGTTTACCACTTGAGTAACCTGATGCTTGTTTGACACTTGTGGATTTGATCTCAGGTTTTTTTATTGTCCTGTTGCTTGGCGCCTTGCGTTTGGGCATTGGCTTGCATGTTTGTTGCTGGCTTGTGAAATGGTGCTTGGTTGGCTTTGAGTTGATATGGTGGCTTGATTTTGTATGTTGTTGTTAACTCATGTCTTGTGTGTTGCATGATGTTGTGTGCTAACCCCTGACATGCGTTGTGTTGTTGTGTGACAGGTTGCGTGGAGCTGGAGCGTTGGAGTGTAGACTTGGCCTTCGGGCTAAGCTTTGATAAAAAACACATAAAACCAAAAAACCCAAATTTAGGGAAGAAGCTCAAAAACCACTAAAGAATATGCCCCATGACGTGTCCACGATATAGAAAACTCGGAAAAATTCCAGAATGCCCGAGAAAAGACAGTGATACAAAGGCCAGGATGATAAATATGAAGATCAAAGAGCCATTTTTTTTTAATCTAGCTATAGGATTTCAGTGGCTAGAGGTACAAAAAAATTGGGTTCTAAGCGATCGAAATCTCTCTCTTTCAGTAGCTAACATAACATGAGACTCTACTCTTTAACTACTGAAAACAAAAACTCCTGTGTGATAACAGTTGAGGTGAATTGAGAGATTTATGTCGCTTTTACACCTTTTTTGTGCATCATGAACAAAAGCATAATGCTTGAAATAGATAGAAATTAGTCAGAATATTGATTTCCCTATTACATAGGGTTCTAACACCCTTGACAGAATGGGTTTCGAACATCGCTTCGGTTACTAAGAAACAGGGGACCATTCATGTCTGTGTTTATTATAGGGATGTTAACAAGGCTTTTTCGAAAGATAACTACCCTACACCCTTCATCGACCAGATTATTGATAATTGCGATGGTAGCGTAATTTTCTCTTTTATGGATGGTTTCTCAGGGTATACTCAGATTGACATTTTACCTGTTGATCAACATAAGACAACCTTCATATTCCCATGGGGAACTTTCGCTTATAGGAAACTACCATTTTTCCTTAAAAATGCTGGTGCTACATTCCAGTGATCCATGTCCTACGCTTTCCATGATATCAAACATATTGTGGAACCTTACCTTGATGACTTACCTGCACACTCATCCAGTCAATCCGACCATTTCAGTCATCTGCGGGCTATTTTTCTTCAACGTCTGTTCTACCACATTCGTTTGAGCCCACATAAGTGTATTTTTGCTGTCGAATCAGGTTGACTCCTCAAATTTGTTGTCTCCAAGGATGGGATTCAGGTGGATCCCTTAAATATTAGAGATATTCTAGCCTTACCCCCACCTAACAACTTGCGACAACTCCAAATTTTGCAGGGGAAAGAAAACTTTCTTCACCGCTTTATTTGTAACTACGCAGAGATCACTAAAGGATTCATGCGATTGTTGCATAAAGACGCCCCTTTCATCTGGGATGAAACTGATCAAAGATCGTTTGATTCTCTTAAGCATTCACTGACCCACACTCCTTTGTTGCATCCTCAAGACTATATGAAGGATTATATCCTTTACTTAGTGGCCTCTACTTCCACTATTTCCATGGTGTTAGTTCACATGTTGAGAAGTTGTCTTTAGCAGCCGTCATCACTGTCTAGAGATTCCATCACTACATTTTTCTATGCACCACCATGGTTATCACGGACTCAAACCCCATGTATCACATTCTGACACGTCAGGTGCTTGGGGGAAAATACTCTAAATGGATCGTCATCCTTCAAGAATTTGATCTTGAATTTGCTAAGTCCAAATCTAAAAAGTCCTTGGTGTTTGTGGAACTCATTTGTGATTTTACCCATGCCGATGAAGACACTGAGCCTAGAGATTCCCTTCTTGATGAATCTATATTCCTCATTATTGTTTCTAATCCTTGGTATGGAGACATCATCCTCTATCTCCAGACCCAACGTTTTCATCCTGATGTCTCTCGTGAAGAACGTCATCGTATTCTCCACCATTCTCGTCGTTACCTTATTATCGGTGACACTTTATATTGTCGTGGCATTGACACTATCCTGTGACGATTTCTGACTCATGAAGAGGCTGAATGCATCCTCAATGACTGTCACCTTGGAGCCTGTGGTGGTCACCTTTCCGGGATGGCTACAACCCAGAAAATTTTACTTGCTGGTTACTTTTGGCCCTCCATATTCAAGGATTGTATTGAGGCTGTCAAAAAGTTCCCACCCTGCCACATTTTTCAAAACAAGGCATGCAACCACCCTGCTCTGTTGCATCCCATTATTTCCATCAACCCATTTTCCAAATGGGGCATTGATTTCATGCAGTGTAAGCCTACCTCAGACGGGGGGCATGGTTATATAATCGTCATCGTCGATTAAGTTACAAAATGGGTTGAGGCTATGCCTACCTTTCTGAATGATGGTTGTATTGCAACCCTTTTATTTTTCAATCACATCATCACTCACTTTAGTGTTCCAGAAGCCATTGTCACTAATCATGGTTCACATTTTCAAAACTAGATGATGAGTGAGTTGCATACCAAGTTGGGTTTTCACCATGAGAACTCATCCTCGTATTATCCTAAAGCTAACAGACAAGTTGAAGCTATCAACAAGGTCCTCAAAACCATGCTCCAATGGATGGTAGGGGAAAACAAGACATCTTGGCATTTACAAATTTTCTCCACTCTCTGGGATTATCAGACCTCAGTAAAAATTGCTACTGGATTCACTCCCTTCCAGCTAGTATATGGCATTGAAGTTGTTTTACCAATCGAGTGAGAAATTCCTTTGCTAAAACTCAAAGTAGAAATCCTGCCCCACACTTTTGCTGAAGAAGATCATTTCTTACACTTGACTAGGCTAGATGAAATGCATCGTGATGCTTCTCTTATCAATGAGACGTATTAAAAACAAATCAAAAATCAATACGACAAGTCTGTCCATCCTCACACTTTTGCAGAAGGAGACCTAGTCCTCGTTTATGACCAGGCTCATGACAAGTTAGGGATAGGGAAGTTAGAACCTCTATGGCATGGTCCTTACATCGTGAAACGTGTTCTACATAGAGGCACGTACGAGCTAGTTGACTACGATGGAATCTCCCAGGGTGAGCCCCAAAATGGGCTTTACCTTAAGAAGTACTATTCCTAGGATATCTAGTATACGCACTTTGTACACTATTGTATTTTTATTTTGGTGTGTCTTTTCTCTTGCGTGCATGAGTTTTTCCTTAGCCACTTATAATGTGTCTTGTGCTTGCGTGCATAGATGACATCCTCTTTTCTTATCTTTGTCGGGTTTGCAGATGGTGCTAGTCGACACACTCAGAACATTGCTTTTGCAGCTTGGGTCATTTACCACTCTAACGAGTTGGTGATTTCATGAGGTATTTTCTTAGGGTCAGAAACTAATAACATGGTAGAATATCATGCTGTCATAGGACTTTTAACAAAAGCCTCTTCCCTAGGTGTTTCTCATATCATCATCAACCTGGACTCTCAACACATAGTCTGTCAACTCCATTGAATCTACATTATTTGCAATCCTATCCTACTACGTCTCCATCTATGAGTTCGTCATATTGAAAGAATGTTTGATTTTATCGAATACAGACACATACCAAGAGAACTCAACAGGACTTCTGATTCGTTAGCTAATTACATCATGGATAGGTATCTCACACATAGATGAGTTTTCATAAAGGAAATAAATCACATCATATATCATCATGTAAATTAAAACACATCACATAAAATACATCATTATTTGAAAATCATTTGGCACTGTAAAACTCGGAAACGTATATATATACGGTGTAACTGAAAATGTTTGATTACATCAAAATGGTGCATAGATAGGAAAAATCTGGGTCCTCATACCCATAATCATCGTCATACATACTATACAATCACTAGGAAGACCTCTAATATTCTTGCATTACATTATGCTCCGAGTAACATATCACTGCACGGGCTACTTGCCTCAGTAGAGAGTTAAGACTCTCATACACTCCCACAATGTGTCTTTGTAGATGTAGTGGCACTTCCATCCTCCTAAGAGGAGGGATACCTGTCGTAAGGCCTTGGAGGTTTCTTTCAACCTCCTGGAGCACTCTTGTTGCTACCCCATGATCTACTATGATCTGAGCATCTCTGCGATGCCCCAATGCCGACATCTCTGTCGGACGTGTTGCTCCCCTATCTGCACGATGAAATGATACGTCTGTTAAAGACTCTTCTATGTACCCCAAAAATATAATATAACGTTTTTAAAATAAAATAAAAAAAACACTTGACAAGATCATTTATGGTTTCTCACACAATGCATCCCAATCCTCTCCTATTGGAAGAACCAATTCCATGCTTCCCTAAAAATCCACTCTGGCATATGGAAAGTCTTCTATCACGATCAATTGGAATCTCAGCAAAGAGAATAAATCATCGACGAATTTTAACTCTGAATCTGAGCCTAGTCTCGGAGACAGGTTAGTCCACCACTCCATACGTGGTTCTCCCATTGGTCGTACTTCTAATGAAATTTGATGTTGCATCTGAGGAATGCGTTCTAAGAAGAATGAAACTAGGAATGAATCATAACCGAATTGCTTATGCTTCCCTGCTCTGCATCTCATATTTTGTTCCTTCACATTATGAAGGAACCTTGCACTCCAGTTGAACAGTGTTGGCTCTAGACACTGTAAACCATAGGCCACTTGTGATCTTGAAACTAGGTGTGAGCTGGTACTTCCTACTATACTTGTAATGGAAAACAAAATGGACTGAAGAGACAGACCCTTGATATATTTAATTGCAATTTTGCCTCCCACTAGTCTCGCTCCTAGGATACAATGGGTTTCCAGGTACTCATCCACGGGCATAGGAAGTGCCCTATGTCCGAATAAAACTATGGGAACCCCTCTTTTCAAGAGACCGGTTATGAAGTATACATCTTCCAACTCGATGGTAAGAAGCTGTGTTCCAATTTGGAACCCTTGTTCTGCAACGTTCCATAGCTTGATCATATATTCAAGAAGAAGAATCTCTTTTTTCATTTTTTTCATTTTGAAAAACTTCAGGAGACTGCAATTCCTCAATGAGACTCTCAATCGAGGACTTTGCAATGCGGCCACATCATCGAAATCGTGCTCTCTTTCTTTCCACTCAAGCATGATTATTGTCAAAATCACCTGCAATCATCAACAATAAAAAAATTCATTAATCACGTTTTTGGCAATTTTGGGGCAATCGAAAAAGTTCAAAAATAATTGTTTTCTCTTTTAAGAGGCTAAATCCCCCTTTACATTCACATCAGGGCACCAACACACCCTCAATGTAGCCACCAGAGCACTCTAAAGAATTGTCAAGGCTCCCCTTCACGTTTTGAGAGGGCGCCGACAATCTTTGAGAGTTTTCCTTGTGTTTTGGACAATGCCCTCTACACCACTACACCAGAGTGTTGGTGCGCCCTTCCTTAGCTTGCAAGGGCACTTTCCAAAATGTGCAACACTCCCCCACTCATCTTAGAGGAGCTCCAAGCCATTTTGGGTGATTGAGCCATCCCAGGGCATCAATTTTTGCATTTAATTTTTTCCTTAAAACAAAATTTGAACCGTGCAAATGAAAGAAAGGAAGAAGAGCACCAACCTGGTCCAAATGACGAGGAAAATAGTTGACCGTAGCTCCGACACTGAACAATACAAGATTCACCTTCAAAGCACAAATTATCCACTGCTACAAATCTTTGCACAAATGAAGTGGTAAATGATATTTTTACCCCATTTTACTATTATATATATTTAATTTTTGCATAAGATATAGTTATTTTTGGGTTTTTAAGAAATATTTGGAGGCCTTATTAATCCCCTGGAATGCAGTTTTCACACTATTTGTAGGTTTCAGAGCAGTTTTGTTCATTTTTTCATCTTGTCACATCCACGAGCATAGTCTTCATTCGTTCTCAAGCTCAAACACATAAGAACTTGTCGGGTAAAAGTTGATCTCTTTTTCAGACCTGCATGGATACACGAAGAAGGAACCCCTTGGAGTCGTCTTTAAGATCTTTTCAGACTCTCTAAACGTGAAAATATTGGTGAGTGATCTTGCTTCCTTTCCCACTCGTTAAAAGGTTTGAAAGGGCATCTTTCGAGTGATAAGTTATCTCTTTTTCGGCCTCGAGAGACTAATATTACGAAAAAGGACCACATTGGAGTCATCTTTAAGTCATTTTCAGACTCTCTAAATATGGAAAACAACTGAGTTTACCTTCTCTGGACTCGTTAAACGATCATACATTGAAGGACCCATATGGGATCGAACCCTTACTTCTTCCAATTCATTAAACAAAGGAAGAGGAACTTACCAAAGGCGAGCTATATCGAGCATGTGTTACCCTCCTTGAGCTCATTAAACCAAAAAGAGGTACTTGTCTATCTGGATGGGGGAGAAATTGAAAGAAGCAAGCCAAGCAGTTTTTGAGAACTTTATTAGTAATCTTACAGTCGCCCTTGAACACGACATTTTATATTTGCATGCATTTTCAATCCGCTGAAACTCTTCATTGAACCAATCCTTTGAGTTTCTTCATTCCTTTGGGTCACTCGATGAAAGTCACAATATCCACTGCATTATCAAGTTTTGGTCCATGTCAATTTTCTGTTGTCATGCCTTAGTTTTCAAGGGAAGTATCTGCCTCAAGATTCAACCATCACAAATTCCTTTTTCAATACCTGTGTCAGTCCATGTTCATTTGATCCACCAATTACATCTCTATGTTAGTTTCGTGTCGTTGATGGGTGATACATCAAGGCCCTCCTTCGACGAGTCTATTCCTATCGACTTCAACACATTATCCAGGAACTAGACTTAGGAACCAGTTAGTACCTTGGGACCTGCATGCCTCAATGGTAGACCTCCTTGCTTCCGAAATTGGGTTTACATCATTGACCCCTGATCGGGTGATTCCACGGATGTTCGAATTCATCTCATCCATTCACATTTGTTGGAATGTACTAGAGTACCTTGGGAATCATTGACATCAATGGTGATTTCCCTCGTGCTTGTTAACGATTTACCTCATTAACCAGTAATCAAGTGGTTTCTGCCATGTTCGACATCAGGACATCTATTCACATGGTTAGATTTGTCCTACATAGGGATTGGTAAGAAGACCCTGGGTTGAGTTATCACTCTTATATGAAATTTTCCCAGGTTGCGACGGAGTTTCTTTGAACATTGACACATATACTGTAACATAGATCCACTTTGTATTGGTCGTGGCTATGTCTTGTCATCTTGTAGATCCATTGTGTATTCTGCATGTCTACGATCAGTTCAGGTCATATAAGTATAGATCCACAGTGTATATTCAGTGGCTATACCTTTTTGTCAATATAATTATGGATCTGCGATGTATTCTATGGCAGTCATACCTTAAAAGGTCTTTATCACTCAAGCATATGTATGCGTGCCCTGGGTTTGAAACATGTCATAATATTTGTTTGATGGTTGTGTGCAGCTTTTTCCAGCCTCTCTAATTCCATACCCTTGCTCGAAAAAGTCCACAAAGTACTTCAGTCATCATCGTCTTCTGACTTCGCACTTTGGGGGGAAATCTGTTACACATCAAAATCACTCATTGCAATGATGGCTAGTGTGTCGTTACAAATGTAACAAATTTCACATATTGGTCACAAGTGTTGCAAACATCATACTATTATCTTGCCTATGTCATCTCTCTAACGACATCATAAGGACACTTAAGACACCTCAAAGACTATTTTTTAAGAGGAGAAATCAGTTGACAAGGAGTACAAGTCTTTTTCCATGGAACAAGCCACTTAAAAGTCATTTTTGGAAGGAAACACTTCCATATACACTGTTAGGAAGTGCCAATTCCCCCTGACCTCCTTGGGGGGAGCGTTGCAATGCTCTGTGCCCCATTTTGGGGGAGTGCTACCCTTCTTGAGCGAATTTTGGTTTGTTGAGATAAATCAGGGAAGAATCCCCTCAATCTATGAAGGTGGTTGGATTCAAATCAGAGGTCAAGGCATGATCTTAGGGAAGATGCAAAAATGAAGGAGAACAATCCTCAACTTATCCCAAAGATCTCTCAAGTGGTTTGGCCTCTCCAAGCCTATATAAGGATGCCTTCTCATGGTAAAAGGGGGAATTGAAGAAGATAGAAAGCATCAAACTTATGATCTCATAAGTGAGATATCATTGAAGCATAATCAGTGTGAATTACTTGAGAAAAGGTTGGATAAAGAGAGATGGAAGAAGTTGTTGCACCTTCATCAAAGGTCTATAAGTATTCTTCATTTGTTCTCATTAATATACATATATGCTTTGCCTGTTTCTTTCAAGTTTGTGTTTGTTCCACATGAAATTTCTCTAGTAGATAGATCTGTTTTTGAGCTAATCTCAATAGAATAGGAAGCTTGTTGTATCTTTGTTTGTTTTACAGGACTTATCGAGGAGCTTAGTGTTATCACTGAAATTTCGTCCGCACATGGCAACAAGAATTCAACATCGTCAAAACAATAATGAAGTCATTCATGGACTTGAATTAATACCACAACATTCAAAAAGGGAAAAAACTATATAAAGTAATGAAAAATTGAAAAGCACTTTACAGAAGTTGGGCGCGCGTGCACATGCGTGGAACAGAAACGTAGCATGCACGCATACGTGCACGATGCATGGTTGTTAGCGCAAAAATCCGTGCACCTGCTAAACGACGCATTTATTGAAATGGTCAGCCTCCCAACCACTTATGGATCATCTCCCAAGCCGATTTGACCCTCAAATCTGAGCTGAATCCGAATGGTAGGCTGGTCAAAGACCTAATAATGCCCTAACGAGCCTCTTTTCACACTACAAAGGAGTTACACAATAACCCAATGCAATGCTATAAAAAGCCATGAATGCACCTCATTTTCTCAAGGAATTTCATGTAATGTTATGCTGCCTAGATTGTTTTAAGGACTCCATCCTTGACAAAGACACATTGAGCAATCCACCTCTCCATTGAGTGGATGTGCTAGGAGTTCTTTCATCACCATTTTCATTTTCTTGTTGTAAGGAGAGAAAGCTTGTGAGGGTCCAAGAGCCTTCCCTTGGAGGAAGAAGGGACTCATTGTACCCTTTCTTCTTGGTGCTTTGATTTCATCAATAGATCAGCCTAAAAACATTGGTGATATCGGTCTTTTTGTGTTTGTTATCTCTATGTCCCTTTTCTTATGATTCTAGTTTGTATTAGTTTAATTCTTTCTTATAATTTTGTTTTTCTTTCTCTAACTCTTTCCTCTACAGCTGTCATGCTCAGCAGGACCCAAATGGGAATGTAAGCACCTCTTATTTTCTCTCCAAGGTGAAGAAAAGGGTGCAACAGATTGGCGACTCCACTGGGGAAAGGTATCAAATTCCTCCCTCATTTGGGTTTATTTTTCTCTTCTTTTAGTTTGTTTAACTTGCAGGTGCACAAACCGGCCTCTGCCGACCTACTAACCAGTCAATTCATAGGAGAATTGAGAGAAATCCATCTGGATTTTCTTTCTCGGTTGTTTTTTACAGGTGCACGGGTATTATACCCCACAGACGCGCATCGTGCATGCATGTGCTTAAGCGACAACCTTTCTCTGCGCGCATGCACTTTCTGAATCATTTATGTTCGCGCGCCTACACTCTCTGCGCCTCTGTGTACACTAGGGGCCGTGCATTTGAACAAAATTTCACATTCTAAGTTCTTGGGATGTGGGGAAGGCCATCTGCCTTCTCAAAAATGATGTCAAAAATGTTATAAAGCCACATTACACTTAGTCCCCTCATCATATAAAGGGGTTAGTCTAAAACACACATAGGCACTTAGGAGGATAAAAATCAATTTCCCTTCTTTGCTTTTTGCCACATGGATGGCTTGTTTTGACTTACAAACATAAGTGGACAATCATATTTAATCACATCTAACTCACATTTGGGACTAGAAGTTGAAGTAACAATCATTGAGTATGCTCTTCTCTCGCGCCTCCAAGGGATCTTGAGAATCAGAAAAAGATTGTGAAAACAATCTCATCTCCCTTAACAAAGTTTTAAACCTTTAGGAGAGAACAACAACCCTTCTTGGGACCCCTCTTAGTTTTATTTTTCAAACACGTTTTAACTTGTAACGGGCCCATACATGCCTACATGCTACAAAAATAGGATAGTGCTCAAAATTGTTGCTTTCTTAGATCAAAACACTAGGAGAGTTTAAAGGTTTATAACGGGCCCATACATGCCCACATGCTCAATCTAGGATAGTTTCATGCTTTTTCTAGATTACATCACCATAGGGAGTTAAAGGATAGTAACGGACCCACATGTCCACATGCTAGCTTCCTAGGGCTTTTGAATTCCGCAAGGT
>ML778011.1:759076-782783 GCA_009831015.1 Picea engelmannii
GTCTAGGTAGGATTTCGGGGATAGGCATCCAAATAACTCCTCGTTATCTGGTTCTCACATTGTCAAAACATAGAGGTTGTCAAATAGGGAACTTCAAATCCTCCAAGTCAAGTGTTCCAATCACCATAAGGCAGGGAGATACCTGTGAAGGGTTGAAGGCCAAGGTCCAGTTGTTCTATGTGTCCCCCCTTGAGGCACCCACCTCTTGGATGGGATCTAGCCCGTGACCCATTTCTTAGGCCGAAAATCTAAATGCCGCACTTTGACCGAGGTACCTAGTGACCAACTGTAGGACATCTACCCAGGTGGAAATTGTGGGCTGCAATTGCACCTTGATTGGATTTTGTGTGGCTATTGGGAAGTATCGCCATCTATTTCGGGATATGCCCCCTTTACCCCTCATTATAACCAATTATTTCATCCTTCACTAGTTTCTCTTCCGGTGACTTCAGACCCCACTATTGAGTACTATTGGAAGGTCCAGTGCTATATGAGAGGAAGGACGCTACGTCTTCTAGGACACGAGCATTTGCTTTCTTTTGATTCCCCCACACGGACAAAACCCCTCTTACCCACATATATATGCTTCTTTCACATTTTATGTATGATGCACATTTGATTACAGTTTGATTTGGATATATATATATTGTGTAAACAGTCACAGCAAAGACTCTTGTTTCTATATTACTCTCACCACTTTTTTCACACATTCACATAAATAGTCTGACATCATAGGGGAACCACAGAACCCCCGTCGTTCATGACGCTTTCTCAACTTCCCTCCTATCTTAGGGGGAGTATCTGGTCGTACCCGCTCATCGGTACCTCCTTCACACACTCCTGTGAGTGCTACTATCTTAGGATCATCTTTGCTTGGTTCTACATTACTTGGGTCAACTTCCCAAGGCCATCCATTCACTCGCTCTCTTTTACACGGAAGTGGGGGACCCACTTCCTCTCAAGGAGGGAGCACTAACCCACCTAGTCCCCATCAAGGGTCAGGTTCACAACACACCATGGCCGGAGCTAACCCTCCCTCCCCCTACAGATGCCATATTTAGCCTCTCTCAACATATCGGATCTCACTAAACCCACCAATGATCCTATATTGCATGACGCCACATGGCCTGCAATGCCAACCAAGCTACCTTCCGACATACCAAATTTTGAAGGAAAGGAAAGCGATGATCCTGCCAACCATGTCATGACCTTTCATCGTTGGTGCTCTTCCAATAGCATTATGGATGATTCCATCAGACTGCGATTATTTCAACGCACACTCACTGGCCCATCAGCTAAATGGTATGTTGAAGAAAAATCGGGGTCCCACGCAACTTTTGAGTCATTAGCCAAAGCATTTTTTACCTTCTTCCAATTACCCATCCGCCATGACAATGGTCTAGAACTAATGTCTAACTTCAAACAAACCTCATCCACACACATCGCTGACCACATTCATGAGTGGTGTAGGCAACGTAGTTTGTGTAAAGAAAAAACCACCAAGCAACAGTGTCTCGACTGGTTTCTTAGATCACTTATCTCTCTCCTTGGAAAGGATATAGCTTCCACCTTCCCTCAATCTAAAGAGGAAGCCATCAGTAAGGCCCAACAATATGACCTCATTTACGCACATTCAGGGTACTTATACACAGTACTTCCTGATCTTCCAAAACCTGTGCCATTTGTCCAAGACAAACCTGGGATGTCTCACTCAGCAGACGAACTAATAGGTGCCACCACACACCATGGTCCACAACCCCAACCACCACTGATGTATGGAACACCTCAATACTCGCCAGCATATGGGGGCACTCCTTATTACCCCCCACCTCCTTATCAACAACCATATCCTGTTGCTATACCCCCACCCATTAGTGGACCATCGTCGACACCTCCCATGCATCCATCTATTCCTACAAATAGTGGTACTCCCTCAACATCCGCTTATAGTACTAGTGAAAGCACTATGCCTTCCTATGTACCTTATGTATCAATACCACCACAAAATCCATACTTCCCATTTCCTGGTCCTCCACAACCCATGGCTCCCCCAAATCCTCATGCGGGGGTAAATTTTGTTCAACCCTCTGCTGCTCAACAATACCAAAATTTTGAACAATTGAACACAGCCAACCCAACTCATCCATCGAACAATGCCAAGAAGAAAGGACGGAACAGGAATAACAACAACCTAGGTCAAGGCGGGAATCAACCCCCACAATACCAACCCACTAGGGGCAACCAGAACCAAGGGAACCAAAACCCCCAAGGGGGCAATAATAACAAACGCCAAGGGAGAAATAATGTTAAAACAAACTTCCCTTGTGCCCTTTGTGGTGAGTTCGGTCATTACACTCACCATTGCCCCCATATCGCTGATTTCAAACGGTTGAAAGACTCTGGTAGTCTTCCCCATTCTCCTGCACAACCTTCCCCTTGGCAGGCACCACAACAATATGTGCAACAAACCCCTCCCGCTGTGCTACAAAATCCTATTCCACATCAAGGTGTGATAAACACCCAACAGGATACACAACATCCCCCACCTCAGGTAGGTCAATACCACAACCCCAACAATCTGGCAGAGCGTACAATCTTCCTCACCAGTGAGGAAGAAATCCTTCTGCAAACACGTAATCGTCAGTATCATGCACCCAATGAGTCTACTCCCATCTCTCCAGAGACAAACCCTGCACCAATGGGACCCCTGTTGGTGATCCCTCTCCCTTCCGCCGAACCACCACTTCGCATCCCATGCATCCCATTGCGCAGGAATGTCCACAAGACACAGGCTAGGGCATCTCATAACTATAGCTTGGTAGACGACTTAGCGCAATCCCCAGCTGCCATGTCAGTCTTGGAAGTCCTCTAGACTTTCCCTACACAGCGAAAATCACTACTTTCTTCCTTGGGGGCAGTCGATCCTGCGGATACTCGACTCATCACCTTTGATCTTGACAATGAAGAACCTCGTTTTCCCGCCTTGATCTCTTTTCAAATACCAGTAAAAATATGGAACATCATAGTTCATTGATGTATCATTGATGAAGGTGCATCCACATGCATTATGTACAAAACAGTATGGAAGAAACTTGGTTTCCCAGAACTCATACCCTCTGCCATCACATTACGAGCCTATGACGAACGACCATCCTCTCCTGAAGGGCTCTTCCAAAATGTCCCCGTTGAACTCGGGGGCAAGACTATTCTCATAGACATCGAAGTTATCGATGCCCTGCTCGATTATAATATCTTGTTCGGTTGTAGCTACATGTACGCTATAAAGGTAGTGGCATCTTCCATCTTTCGGACAATGATGTTTCCCCACAATGGGAAGATCATGACCATCGACCAAGTCTCACATTATGAGCCTAACCCATCTGCCAACCTCGATAACATTCTTCCTCTCATCCACACCAACCAAGATGCATATCCACTCGTCGAGATGGGTCCTGGGTTTTTTAAAGATCCATCCTTGTTAGGGACATACCATGGAGCACCACCACTCCTTCATCCTGCTAATCAAGTATGCGTCATCTCATCTAACGGAACTCACACAGAGGATACTCTTCCTCCTCAGGAGGCTTCAGTCATTCCTGACGTCCCAATAGTCGCAGAACCACTCCCACAGGAGCCTCCTGTGCACTCGTCGACCCCAACAATCCACGAATCCACATCCCCTCAGGGGCATAGTCCCGTTTGGGAAATAGTTCCCCAAACCCTCACTCAAATTCTCTTCTTTTACCCTCCACCAGGTATAAAATCTTTTCAGGTAGCCGCAATGCTCACACTACCCAATATGGTGTTACAAATCCCAGTATGGTATTTACACCCACCTGAGATGGTCCCTCGACCATCCCTTCCCCCACAGGAAGGCCTTCCCATGACGATTCCCATCCTTACCCCCACTACCCCCATACTCACTAACCCCCCGGATACAGCTGGGGGCAAGAGAAAGAAGAAGGAGCCCATCGCTCCCCTTCCTCTATGCATCCCACCACCTTGCGCACTATGTGAAAAAGAGGGCCACCAAACCAACAATTGTCCATCACTACCTAAATTACGGAATTTGATCCCCCCCAATCAAACTTCCATAACACCCGTCAATACTGCTTGTTCCACTACTACCACCAACCCTTCTAGCAGTAAAGGGTTGAGGACCAAATATGCTTGTGCTATCTGTTCAAAGTACGGTCATTATACCCATCATTGCCTAGCACTGCCACGCTTCCGGCAGACATTAGCCGTTGTATGCCAGAATTTCCAAAACAACCCACGCCCTGCTATGTCCTCTCCAACAAATATCACTGACATCCGCTATGTCACCACTTCAGTCAATGAACACATGAGATGCCCATGCTCTCTCTGCGATTCATTAGCTCATTTTACATACCAATGTCCTATGATCCTTGAATATAGGCAACGCCAATTGGCCCTGCTTCACCAATCGGCAGAGGCAACCATTGACCATTGAACATTGTACAGGCGCGCATGCATGCACGCCTCTCACCGATTCACCCACGCATGGGGGGGACACATCCCCTAAATATTCCTATACGGCCCCCTGTATAAGCCCTGCCCAAAAATTGAAAACCTATTTCTATGCAGGATGATCAGACCACTAACTTGATACTCGCAAAACGTCAATCGGATGCCTCGCCCTCCCCGAATCTCCAAATCTCCTCTGAAAACTGCTCATCCAGTCACTGTTGCAACAGGTACAAATGAGGTGGCAATGTGGGCCCTACAGCTATATATAGGCCTTTTTCCAAAACTTCCACTCATCATTCAGAGAGCTCACGGTGTCCATTTTTCAAACCATCTTCAGCCATGGGATCAGCATCCCGCCACCTACATCACAACTGTCCCTGGGTCACTTTTTATCCTCAGCCCCCGGGGTGCCCTTTTTTCATATCATGGTCAGGTACACACGTGCATTATCATATTTATCTAATACATGCTCATATCTTTGATTCTCTTCAGATATTGTTCACTTTAGGTATTTGTTTCTTACATGTGCAGGTACTTGCTCCTCATCCCTCGGCATCACCCCTTCAGGTATATACTCAACACTGGCACGTATTCTTTCCCGCTGTATCTCACTTTCATTTCCAGTCACACCCTCTGATGTTTACCTCTAGGATCTCCATTCCCGGCTCTACAGTACCCATGCCTCCATTTACATCATCGGTACTGTTACCCGGTAGCATTCTAACCCACATGAGTTGTCCCATTCATATCACCCTTTGCCACTTTTTGACACTCATGTTGTTCTTCAGTACCCTTTAGGGATGGGAGTCCTGATAGTCTTTCATCATGTTGTGAATCAACCACATACTTCTTCTCCTCATTTTTCTAGCTTTCCATATGGACTCCCAGATTATCTCTTTACGGTTCTATTTTTTACCTGCACCTCCGCAGTATCATGAACCCTCCATTTCATCCACAATTAGTTTTCCCATCTGCGAACCTACCTTCATGTCACCTACCTCATACAAAAACTCACCAATGGGGCCCCCACCCTTCATCAGTCTTCCAAGCACATTATTCCCTCCGTGGGCCACCCATATCACACTGGGGCACCCGTTTCTATATTTGTACATTTCTCCCCAATTATTCATTATTTATTGTACAAACGCCTTTATGTCCAGTCATTACATTTTATTTTGTCTTCACCATTGGCGACTTGCTTCCTTTTGGCCACACACAACCCATATTACCCTTGGTTGAAGCATTACTTATCATCTACCCTTGTCGTCATCGTCCATATCTTCAGATTACTCCACAGGTCACTTCCCTCTACCCTCTGAATTTGTTCACCTTGTCTCACCTCTGGCACAACTTATCATCGGTCTTGTCGTCCGCCTGACACTCGACCTTGTCACATGGTTGTGGTCGCTCTTTATATCATACATCCTTCAACCAAGGGCAGTCTTGAGTCTTCCCACTTTTTGACTTCATCCATGTACCTCTGCCACTTCCTCACCTCAGTAGATTTTACGAATCCCTTTGCTTCTGGGAGTCGCGTCCCCCTTTTGTCGACATCAACACAATTTTCCAGAAGGGTGACAGTATCTTGATTCTCATTTTCCATTTAATGAGAGATCTCGGACGACACAGGGGGAAACACCATTACTCCCTGCTATCGATGGCCCCCATAACATTCGATGCCAACACTTTCTCATGTTATGGTGGGTCTTACTTTGCGACTATTGCAGTTATTTCTATTATTTTCCGAAGACCTTTGAACTTGGCTGGGCTATCAATGCCCACATCATCGTTGCTACTTATTACCGCGATCACTGCCTATGATTCAGAGTATGTTCCTTTGCAGAATTGTCTTCTGCCTTTATCATCTACCGCCCCCGAGGGTGCTGCAGTTGTCTACACCAACACTTCAGTCATCTTTTTCTAGGGTTACATAACACGAGCATGGGGCATGCCCGCCTCGTTTGTACATAGTTGTATATTTTTACGCACCTTATGGAAGGTCGGGTCCTACCGGTTCCTTTCTCCTCCAAAGGATCGCTCTGAACGATCCCACTATTTCTCTATATTACAACAACATTCTCAATAGAAGAAACATTGATGGATTTTGGCTATACGTATGCTCCTAACCTCATCCATCAGGGGGCATCTGTTATCACTGAAATTTCGTCCACACATGGCAACAAGAACTCAACATCGTCAAAACAGTAATGAAGTCATTCATGGACTTGAATTAATACCACAACATTCAAAAATGGAAAAAACTATATAAAGTAATGAAAAATTGAAGAGCGCTTTACAGAAGTTGGGCGCGCGCACACATGCGCAGAACAGAAACGTAGCATGTGCGCATATGCGCACGATGCATGGCTGTTAGCGCAAAAAGTCGTGCACCTGCTAAACGATGCATTTATTGAAATGGTCGGCCTCCCAGCCACTTATGGATCAGCTCCCAAGCCGATTTGACCCTCAAATCTGAGCTGAATCCGAATGGTAGGCTGGTCAAAGACCTAATAATGCCCTAAAGAGCCTCTTTTCACACTACAAAGGAGTTACACAATAACCCAATGCAATGCTATAAAAAGCCATGAATGCACCTCATTTTCTCAAGGAATTTCATGTAATGTTATGTTTCCTAGATTGTTTTAAGGACTCCATCCTTGACAAAGACACATTGGCATCATTTCATTGAGCAATCCACCTCTCCATTGAGTGGATGTGCTAGGAGTTCTTTCATCACCATTTTCATTTTCTTGTTGTAAGGAGAGAAAGCTTGTGAGGGTCCAAGAGCCTTCCCTTGGAGGAAGAAGGGCCTCATTGTCCCCTTTCTTCTTGGTGCTTTGATTTCATCAATAGATCATCCTAAAAACATTGGTGATATCGGTCTTTTTGTGTTTGTTATCTCTATGTCCCTTTGCTTATGATTCTAGTTTGTATTAGTTTAATTCTTGCTTATAATTTTGTTTTTCTTTCTCTAACTCTTTCCTCTACAACTTTCATGCTCAGGAGGACCCAACTGGGCATGTAAGCACCTCTTATTTGCTCACTAAGGTGACGAAAAGGGTGCAACACTTAGGATCGAAGCTCAACTTGGACCGTGCAAGGACAAACAACATTAAAAAGGTACACTTTTCTTCTTCCTCTTCATACATTAGCTTAGTTAGATCTAAAAGGATGTCAGTGACCAATGATAGCACCCTTTCTGTCTTGGCCTTAGGATTGTAGAGACCAAGAGGGAATCCATTTGTCTACAGGGGGATTCACTTGTAACATGAGTATCCAATCTGTCCTTGGGTTTACATAATCCTCATCTCGCATAGTTTTCATGTACAACTGGTTGATTTCTTCCAAGTCCAAGCAACTAGGATCTACAAACCTCTCCCCTTCTGATGGGTCTAATGGCACAATGACCCTGTATTCTCCCGACTCAAATGACATTTTTCATGTTTTTAAATTGATTATGGCCTGGTTATCAAATGCCCAATCCAAACCGAGCAATGTTGGATATGGTGTTGTGTTGTCCACTATCTCTATTACTTTGAAGTCAGCTTTAGTGCGCACTCCATCCAGGCCTACTTTCACTCCTTTCAGTCTCCCAATTGGTAGAAATTTGTGTTGGTTTGCTAGTTTCAGTTGAACAAGTGAATATCCTAATGTGGGATCTCCCATACATTGCCATGTCTTCTTGGGTAAGACATTGACACCGAAACCTAGATCCAGTATGATATCTCCCATGTTGAAATCTTTGATGTTGACATTCAACCTGAACTCCCTACTTGTTCTTCTCCTGGTACGTAGGTGATTGACTATTTTTTGTTCTAGTTTTATTTATGTCTCTATGATACGTCTTTCTAACATACTTTGTAATATTTTGACAGAGGATGGATCATTTAGTAATTTTACGCATGATTCCAAAAACCCTTTGATTGTACTTAGTTGTCCCAGGGGATGCATTTCTTTGGTATTATCCAATGATGGAGGCATTTCGTACTCTGGTACTTCCTTGTTATGATACGCAGTTGAAGTCGACGCGGTGTCTTGCTTTAGAAATTCTTGTTTGGCTTTCTTAAATGTTTCCTTCTTGTTCTGTGCGTCGAACTATTTTCTTGGTTCGACATTCTTCTTCACCCACTAATGTTGTACTGGCTCTTGTCGAACTGCGTCATTTCCTGTTTTAGCTTCTCCATGTGTAACTATGTTGATGTTTATTATGTTGTCCCTCGCTTCCACTGAAATCCATTTAACATTCTGGTTGTTCTGATTCCTCTTTTCTTGTATCTTCCCTAATAACGTAGGACATTCTTTGGTGTCTTGATCCGATGCGCGACAATACATACAAGTCATTGGTGGAAGTGGACATTCTCATGCATAGTGTCCTAGTTGTTGAAAAGTGTGACATACCACTAGTCCTCTACCTTTTCCAAAGCCTCCTCTTTCTCTTCATCCACCTCAATAGCCAGCTCGATCCCTTCGCGATGTGTTATATTGAGGTGCCTGATTA
This sequence comes from Picea engelmannii, assembly GCA_009831015.1. Lineage (NCBI taxonomy): Eukaryota > Viridiplantae > Streptophyta > Pinopsida > Pinales > Pinaceae > Picea > Picea engelmannii. The sequence continues at coordinate 768,066 of ML778011.1, forward strand.
TACTGCACAATATTGTACTGAGGCTGCGTTGTGTTGTACTATGGTTGTGTAGTATTATATGGTTGCTGTGTAGTATTATACTGTTGTTGCGTAGTGTTGTATGGGGCTAGTACTTAGTTAAACTGAGGTGCGGCTTGTTGTTGTCCCTTGAACATGTTTTGTGGAAATGCCAGTCATGTTTGACCAATTTTGGGACTTCGACGAGCTGTCAAAGGCCAAACGCTAGCCGAAGCGGAGAGCGCAGGATCTCGCCACCTTTTGTGGACTTTTCGGGTTTTGGGTTTATGTAATGGGTATGGGATGTCGACCAATGGATTTTACCCATGCTTAGGCCCCTTTGTAATGTATAAATAGATATCTAGGTGATGTAATAAGGAGACACTAGAGAAGGCCTAGTAGAATCAGCTTAGTGCGGATCTAGAGGCTTTGTGCATACTATGTCTTAAGACTTGCAGAGCTATGTGTAAGTGATTGTAAGAAGCTTGTGTGCAAACTATGTAAGAAGGCTTTGTGCTGAGATCTAACTTGGGGAAGAAGAATCTGGCATGGTGTGGGCAGATCTCCTGTCCCATGCAGAGTTGGGTTTGAGGCTTTGTGCATGTAAAGAGATTGACAAAAGACAATAAAGAAGAAGATGAGTTGGTGGACGTAGCCCCATGCTGGGGGTGAACCACATATATCCTGTGTTATGGTTTCTTTGTGTGATTGATGCGATTTATGCTTAGTGTTGTTATCTTTATGTATGATTAGATGCATCTGATATGGTAGCTTAGTGATTAATAATGTGAGTGAATTCTATATCTGATCTATTCTTATGTGCTTAGTGCTTGGATGTGTTAGATCTTATTGAATATTGCGTTGTTACGTAATTAGGGTTTTATCTCCGATGTGAATAAGGGTTAAATATTGATGAATGATAACTGCTAAGTGATTTGTTAAAGTGTTGTAATCGTAGATCTGTGTCCCAACTAGGTTGTAGACACTTGAGTCCTACAACCCCCCTACCTCTACCTTGGGTGAGACTTCATCTGCTTCATAGGTGTTTCCGAAAGGGATGGTAGTTAGGGTTTTGTTAGTGCACTGTTGAAGTGTTGAACCATGGGTCTGCCCCTATGCCAACAAATGGTTACGTTGTTTGGACCTGAAACTGTGATTGCTGGGAACTAAAGAAAAGAGAAAGCTTTGTGCGTAGATCTGTTTCCCTAGTGCATAGTATTCTACTTGAATTGTGAAGCTTTGTGCTAAGAAGGGAACCAGATCTGAAGAAAAGAGGTAAGATATTAAAGATTTGTGCTCTAATAAAGGTAAGATAAGTGGAAATTTTTGTTTCAAAAGAATTGATCTAGGTATGTTTAATAGATTTTGTCCTAGTCTGAATACTAGGGCGCAGTTAGGAGAAAGAATATATGAAATGAATAGATCTGATAGAAATAGTGAAATATATGTTATTCCTATGCATAGAAAGAATGTTTGGACTAACAAGTGGATGCAGGATCCTAGAAAGAATTTTTTGCAGGTTCATAACTGTTATACCAGTGCACAGTACATGAAAGGTTGGGGATCGTTTAAGAGAAAGAGAGGATTAACTCTTCGCTATAGTTGTAGAAGATAGGGACACCTTGCTAAGGAATGCCTTGGTAGAGGTCCTATTTTCCTTTGTTGTAAATCTATGGACCATGAAGTACTAGATTTCTCTAGAATGATTGCTAGAGTTGAAAAGATGAACATAAGATAAGAAAACTATGAGAAAGGCCAAGAAACTAAGGATATGATAGAACCCCAGAAAGAATCAGAGACTGTACTATTGCAGATGAAATAAACCCTGAATGATCATAGAGACATCAACTTATAAGATATCTTAAAAGAACAAGAGTGCATAGAAACAAGAATAGGAGACTTCAACATAGACTGCATATTGGATGCAGAAACACAAGTGAATATCATGAGAAAAAGAACTTGGGAAATTTTGGAAAAGCCAACTATGATTCCTTCACTGGGAGGAATATGATTGTTTAAAGGAAAATTGATAACCCTATGTGGAAGACTTACCTAGATACCTATGACTACTCATGGCAGTTCGACAGAGGAAGAAATTGAGGTCATTAAGTTTGTTGAGAACAACGCCCCATTTTCTCTTTTGCTAGGAAGAACTTGGATTGAGAAAGATCAAGTCAAAAGGAAAAAAGAAGAGGAAGCTATGGAACAGAAAAATCAATAACTAAGGGATTTCATGGCTAGAAGAATAACATACTTAATAGAAGAGCAGGAGGACAATTCGAATATACTAAGAACCAGAGACCTATCTGTTGAAGTTGAAAGAATGCAAGAAGGATTGAGAAACCTATCCATGCAAGAGAGTAGAGAACCTACTCCAAAAAAAGAAGAAGTATTACTCTTGAACACTATGAAAGAATCTCATCAGTGCGAAGTTACTATGTTAAGTACAGACAAGAATCAAAATGGAAAGAGGAACCCAATAACTCAGATCACAGGAAAGAAGGATAGAAATATCATTAAGAAGAAAGCTAATTTAGAAAAATTGTAGGAATCTCTAGAGAGGACTTCACAGAAAGAAGGTTTGCAGAACTTGAACTTCGCCGGAATGGTAGAAAAACGCAAATCGACACTTCGCCATGGCAGAGAAATATGATCGTTAGAGGTGTCTTGACTGTTAGACTGACGCTCCAAAATAGCTAGAAACACAATTATGGTCTGGAAGCTCGCCAATTGGACTGTTGGGACCGTGCCCTAACGGATGGAATCACATTGATGAAGGATCTCTTACCCATTTGAAGGATCTGTTAGGACGTTGTCTATGTATCCCATCGAATGTTGCACCAAGAACACTTTTGCGAATTATATCAAAGCCCACAAAAAATTCATTGTTATCACGTTGTGCCTATTGATACCTCGTCACCCATCTATTACATTGAGTGTTTGATCACCGACCTGAGATACTTGATCTCAAGCGTGCATGTAGGACAATATTATCACAGTAGAAAATTTCGTCGAAGAAATTCTAATCGATCTCATGGCTGAAAAGGTGATGTCTGCAGAAATTCAGGCTTCATCGATGTGAGGAGTGCAAGCCTCCCCATCAACTTCTCGTCGATCTGGACCATCCTGAGCCGCGATAGAGAAACTAACCAAGCATTGTGATGATCGATGAATGTGAATCTTATCCCATCAATCATGCCCGACTACATCCCAGCTCTGGCTGGCGCGGTGAGTCATGACAGTGTCCCGAGGGACTTCGACTACACCTTGATCACTGTGTACCTCCTGAAGGGGATACACGTAGTCAAACCACAACTGGATAAGATTTTGACATTGAAGATCGACGACTATAACTTAGGTGATCGCAAAAACTACGGAGTTATTGCACCTCATAAGTATTTGACAAGACAAAGGGGAAGAAGTTGAAGATCATCCCCCATCAATGGACCATGGACCTCGTGAGGTCCATAATCCTTAACGTGATGAAGTTACCAAACTTTGGAAGGCATCAGGAGGTTAACACGCGTGTTAAGATCCTGCTGTCATGCTTCCACAACGGTTATCTGTGGTTGGACAGACGCATCACTGTATATTCGATGTTGATCCATAGGATCACCGGATTAAGCATGCAAGGACCAAACCTAGAAGACTTTTACCCAGGAAACGCTATAGACCACGCTTTGGCATAGACAATCAAAGACACCTATGGAAATTTGGAGAAGAGGAAGTGGGGATAAAAGGCAGCCTCCATCCAGAATGGAGCAGTGCGCCTAGCCTACCAGTTGATTGATGGTAAACTAGTTAGGAAAAATAGACCCATGCAGATCATAGGGTTCATTGTTGACCTCACAGTAAAATGCGTGGAAGGGATACAAATGAACTAGGTGAGATACCTCGTGAACTAGTTAGAGAACTACTATCGTAGAGCTCAGGATCAGGGTTGCGAGTTCCATTTTAGTTGGTTGTTGATACTCATCACCTTCATTTCTTGGGAGATGCCGGAAGGAGTGACTTTCCCTGAAATTGAGCCATCTGAACCCCTAGCTGTAAATTTCATTACGCTCTAGTATTCGAGCGACATGGTGAAACAATGGTAGTAAAATGAGGTGTCCCACACCTACTACCTGCATCTAAAGAGGGATATTGAGTCTTTCCCTCACATGATGTTGAATACCTTACACAGGTTTAGGCCCTTTGCGAATTTCCACGCAGATAAACATTTTATTTATATAACTGCGCGTGGAGATGAACATAAAGAAGAGCTCCAATCCTACTATAATCTCATAGAGGAGGACATGGAATAAATAACTAAGGAATGGCCTAGAGAGTTCCTTATACCAGACGACCAAGCAGAATTGTCCAACCCTAACCTCATCGGAAGTCTTGTGGTCATCTGAGAAGAATATCAAGTACCCGACAACATTAGAAAGAAGAAGAAGGAAGAGGTAGAGGAGCTGAAAAATGCACCAGAAGAAATTGTTTCAGATTCACCTGAAGGAGGAGGGGTGATGAAGTAGAAAAAGAAGGGGACATCATAGAAGAAGACAAGCATAAGAAGTGTGAAGTAACACCGCCTAAGGATCCCATTGATGAGGCTGAGCCATCCAAGAAAAGAAAGGTTTCTCCCATGAAACCTACATCGCGGAAGAAGTCAAAATCCAACAAACCATCATTTCAAACTACACTAACGATGGATGAAATTGACTTTATCATTTTTGTTGTTTCAAACACCTCAGAGGATATTGTTGGCATAGGGGTAGACCCAGGGTTCAACGCTACAACAATGCACCAACAAAACCCTAACTACCGGCCCTTTCAGCAACACCTGAAAAGCAAATGAAGTCTCACCTGAGGTAGAGGTAGGGATGGTTGTAGGACTCAAGTGTATGCAACCTTATCTAGAACACATATCTTTGATTATACAACTTAATATATCACTTAGCACCATTATTTGTCAATATACAATCAATAACCACTTCGCTGATAAAACATAACTTCGCAGCATTAACACTGATATAATGTATTTAAGCACTTAGCATATAAATGGATCAAAATGAGCATATCAAGCACTAAGAATGACTATCTTGATCAGATCTAATATTCTCACATATCATAATCCGAAAGAAAAAGTAGATCTATCTAAACATATCAGATCAATCAGCAAATAACATGTGAACACATCAATACAAAGCACAAAGAACATAACACAGTGTTTACGTGGTTCACCCCCATCTTGGGGCTACGTCCACCAAGTCTTCTTCTTTATTGTCTTCAATCAATTGGTTATAATCACAAATCCTTCAAAACCCTTACTTTGCATAGGACATAAGATTCGCTCAGCTCGCTAGATCCTTTTTCCTTGCGTTACAACATAAGCCTCCTATCGTCTCACACAAGGACTTGCACTCAGCATTGCAAGTCTTACACAGAGTTCACAAAGCCTTGATCACACAAATCCAACTCTTGGAACTTAGCCTACATCACATAGATATATCATCGAGTACTCCTCTATATGGCCTAGACATCTATATATATATATATTACAAAATAGGCCTACACATGGGTAAACCCATGGGCCGACATACCATTCCCGTTACATATTCCCAAAAACCCAAAAAGGGGCCCAAAAGGGGGCTGAGATCCCATGATCTCCGCTTCGTCTTGTGCTCCTCCTTTTACGGGTTGTCGAAGTGCCAAAATAGGTAAACATGACCAAGAAACTCCCAAAACTTGGTCAAGGGTCAACAGGCCCCCAACACTCACCTGTGACTCATCCCGAGTCACTCTGGTCTGACCAATTCTACCTCGAACACCTTGATATTGGCTCAAGCTACTTCGACTTGTTGCTTTGATGTGGCCTCTTGTTCGGTGAACTCCTGGATCACTGCATCGTTCACTGGCCCTTCTAGGTGTTGTTCTGTTGTGATGATGAGCTATTCTAGCTTTGCTCCTTGGATCTCGACCTCTGTAAACAACATTCATACCTTATCTTTCACAAGTTGAAGCTGTTGAGTGACTTCCATCACTTTTCTTTGAAGCATATGGATCTGTTTCTGACCTGTGCGTTGTTCTTGAGACCTCTTCATTCTTTCTACAACTAATAGGGTCTTCATTTGTGCTTGTAGTGTATCTGTGTGCTGCTTTGCTTCCTAAAGCTGCGACTCCAGTGTTTGTAACTATGGGTTCTCAGTGAGGTTTTCATATGTATGGGTGCTACGGTTACTTAGATTCTTGCATTCCAATACAAGAGATTTTAATCTGTCAACTGTGCTGTAGGAAGTTGCTTCCTTGAGGTCTCTTACATCTTGAGGGGTCTCGGGCATTGTGTGGAGCTCCAAGTATGATATGCATCATTGGAGCTGCTGGACTACCTCTTCAATTTGTGCCACCTACTATAGAACTTGCTCTTTGGTATTTTATTTGACAACTATCACATAGCGAAGTGCTCTGTTAACCATTTCCTTAACTTTGAGTTGCTCGACAAGCAACTGTTGCTTACTTTGTTGTAACTGGGCTTTTTCCTCATTGAATTTCTCATGCAGAGCAAGCTTCTCTCATTCTGCAGTACTGTGTTGGTCCTCAAGGTCTTTATGTACTTGCGCTAAATCCTGGGTGGCTTGTGCTGTCTCTTCCTGAGCTCGTCGAAGGTGAGCTTCGACTATATCAACGATGCGGTGGAGTTGATCTAACTCATCACCTAGTTCTGATGTTCTTACTGATAGAGGCATAGTAGGAACTATGCAGATGGATTGTAATGCCTGCTGCATTCCTTGAAGTTCAACCTTGATCCGATTGAACACCTCCTCCTTCTTAGCTTCTTTCTTCTCTTCTATCTCCAATGAAGCATCGTTCAGTGCTGCGACGTTAAATTCGAAGTCGTCTGAGGTGAGGGTGGTCTCAAATTTGGTCCTAGTTGCTTTTGATTTCTTCCTTCAAGAAGGTTTTGGAGAGGAAACCTTCCTTTTCTTCGAGTTGTCCTCCTCATCTCTAGGTGGTGTAACCTCTCCTTTCTTCTACTCCACTTTTGCACCATCTATCTCTCCGCCATCACCTCTTTTCTTATGTGAGCTAGAAGCAATCTTTGCCGAGGTACTACTTACATCTTGAGCTTCTTCATTTTTCTTGTTCTTTCTCAGTCCAGGTGTATCATACGCTACTTATTGTCTGTCAATATCAGATAGCTATGAGGGGTCTGCTGGGATGAGGAAGTCCACCGACCATTCCTTAGTATGACTGCAGTTGTTGTTTATGTTCATCAACGCGTGCTGTGATATAGATGAAATGGCGGTCCACGTTGAATTTCATCAAGGGCATGAACCTATGGAGAGTGTTGGGGGTTATACGAGGCTCAGACTAGATGGTTGTCTTTAGCTAGTTGTAATAGGTGTGGAAGATGACATTTGATTTCCACTGCTTGTTCATGTCACTGGAGTACCATAGTGTACTACAATTTGTGGACAGAGGTTCAAAGGGCTCGATGTCCGGGAAGGTCGCACCTTCCAGCATCTCGCATGTAATAAAAGAGACCAAGATGAAAAGCCAACTAAAGTGGGACTCATATCCTTGGTCCCGTGCTTCCCTGCAATCTAGTTCTAGTTGGTTTATGAGGTACTTCGCCCAATTCATTTGAAGTCCTTTTGCGCACTTCCCTGCGAGGTCGACTACGAAACCAATGACTTGGGTGGGTTGATTATTTCGCACCAACTTTTCTGTGATCAATTGGCAGGTGAAGTGCATTGCACCACTTTGGATCAAAGATACCTTGTAGCCTCGTGTGCCCTTTTCACTGTCTCCGTAGGTGTCTTTAAAATTCTGTGCCAGAGTGCGATTCACGGTCTTTCTTGGATATAAATATTTTGGGTCAAGGCCTTGCATGATCAACCCTGTGATCCAACTGATCAATGTCAGATCTACTATGATGCAGTGGTTCAACCACAAATATCCACCATGGTAGCAGGACAACAACAACTTGACGCATGCATTCACTTCTTAGTGGCTATTGAAGTGAGGAATCTTCATGTCATTGAGCAGTGTGGACTGCACGAGGTTCATGGTCCATGACTGGGGGACGATCTTAGAGTTATTTCCCTTGGTTTTGGTTTAATACTTGTGTGGGGTGATCATGTTGTATACCTTCCTGTCGCCGAGGTTGGAGTCACTAAACTTCAACATTGTGATCTTATCCTGGTCTGTGCATACTGCGTGTATCCCTTTCGGGAGGTACGCAGTGACCAAAGTGTACTCAAACTCTCTGGGCACACTATCTCTATTGACTGCACCGCTCAAAGGGGGTAGATAGGCATGTAAAATACTTGGAATCATCTTAGAATTCGTGAGATCGTCTCTATGTTTAGTTCACTTTTCATCTACTCTCTGAGATGGACTAACTCGAGCAGTGGACGGAGAGGCCGACAATCCTCTCGTTGAATATGATTGTACACCTGTAGACACTCCTCTTTCCGACATGACTCTCTCTGTCAGCAATTCGAGGAGAACTTTCGTTACTGATTCTTCAACCGTGGTGACCTCATCGGACATATGCGCTAGGGATTAAAATTTATCGCGGTCACGATGATCTTATATACAACACTAGAACAAACAAAAATAGTGCAATGATCACTGTATACAATTCACTTAGTCTGTGAGCTTCAAATTATCAGATAGCAAAAATGTTCTACGTGCATGGCATGATGGGATAAGTAGGCGAATCGACAACAGTTCACTTGCAACGGTTATGAGACTCCATTAACTCTTGTTCGATCCGTTATGGCGCGGTCTAATGGTATGATGATGGACCATTATTGCCTTTCTTCCCGTTCGGAGCATCAATCGAACGGTTATAATCTTCCCAATGACTATATTGCTTTGCCATGGTGAAGTGCCATGTGTCGCTGTTCTAATATCCCAACGAAGCTCCAATTTTGTAATATTTTATGTTTGTGAGGTTCCTTCTGGAACCTTCTACAACTTAGATCTCTTCTTACTTTGTTTCCTAGCCTTCTTTCTAGTGAGCTTCGTCTCGGTATGGCTTTTTTCATTATGATTCTTATCTTCTTTTAACATAGTCACTGCGCGTTGTTGAGATTCTTTCCTAGGATTCAGGGGTAATACCTCTTTACCCGGAGTAAGTACTTCAGTCTTCTATGGGTCTTCTAGTGTTCTTGCATATTCAACATCAAGGTCTCTAATGTCAAATAGATTCAATCCATTTTCCTGTTCTTTGATCAAGTGTTTGATCCTCCTTGTCATGAAATATTTTAACTCTTGTTTATTCTGCTCTAATACTTCTTATTATTTCTTTCATCTGGCTTGATCTTTGTCAATCCAAGTTTTTCCTATTAGTATGGTAAACAGGTCGTTGTCTTCAACAAATTGAATAATCTCAAAATCTTCCTCTATCAAAGTTCCATTGATGGTCATAGGTATCTGAGCGAGCCTTCCACACAAGTTTACTAGTTTTCCTCTAAATAACCCTAGTCCTCCTAATGAAGGAATCATAATAGGCCTCCCTATAACTTCCCAAGTTCTCTCTGTCATGATATTCACCTATGTTTCTTCATCTAGAAAACAGTCAATGTCAAAGTCTCCTATTCTTGCTTTGATGCATTCCTTTTCTTTAAAGATCTATGATAATCTAACATGTCAGTGGTCATCCAAGGTGTCTTTCATCTGTAGCAATACCTTATCTGATTCTTTCTTGGGTTCTGTTATAGCCTTAGTTTCTGGATCTGCCTTAGGGTTCTCTTGGTTCATATTCGTTCTTTCAAGTTTAGCAATCATTCTAGAGAAATCCAATACTTCATGGTCTAGAGCTTTGCAACAAAGACAACTAGGTCTTCTCCCAGGCCATTCTTTAGCAATGTGTCCTTGTTTTCTACAACTATAACAGAGGGTTAATCCTCTATTTCTTTTAACTGATCCCCAACCTTCTCTATACTATGCACTAGGATCATGGTATCTAACTTGCAACAAATTCTTTCTAGGATCCTGCATCCATTTGTGAGTCCAAACATTCTTTCTATGCATAGGTATAACATAGCTTTCACTATTCTTATCATATCTACTCATATCAAATCTTCTTTCATCTATCAATTCCCTAGCTTTCAAACTAGGACAGACTCTATTAAACATACCTAGTTCCATACTCTAGAAACAAAAAATTTCCACTTATCTTACTTCTACAGAGCACAAAGCTTTCAGATCTAAAACTTTTAACTATTCTTACCTTTATCAGAGCACAGAGCTTGCAGATCTTACCTATTTTAATCGGATGTTCTCACTTTTACCTTTCTTTGAGCACAAAGCTTCTGGATCTTACCTCTTTTCTTTAGATCTGATCTCCTTTCTTCAGATCAAGATTCTTTCTTTAGATCTGATCTCCTTTCTTCAGATCAAGATTCTTTCTTTAGCACATGGCATTATAAATCAAGTAGAATACTGCGTGCTAGGGCACAGATCTATGCACAGAGCTTCCACAAATCTAGGATGAATCTTTGCACATAGCTTCTTCTTTCTTAGTTCCCAGCAATCACAGGTTCAGGTCTTGGCAATGGAACCATTTGTTGGCACAGGGGCAGACCCAGGGTTCAAGGCTACAACAATGCACCAACAAAACCCTAACTACCAACCCTTTCGGAAACACCTACGAAGAACATGAAGTCTCACCCAAGGTAGAAGTAGGGATGGTTGCAAGACTCAAGTGTCTAAAACCTTACCTGGGACACATATATGTGATTATACAACTTAATATAGCACTTAGCACCGTCAGTTCTCAATATACAATCAATAACCACTTCGCTGATAAAACATAACTTCACAACATTAACATTGATCTAGTGTATTTAAGCACTTAGCATATAAATGAATCAGAATGAGCATATCAAGCACTAAGCATGACTATCTTGATCAGATCTAATATTCTCACATATCATAAGCACAAAGAAGAAGTAGATCTATCTAAACATATCAGAGCACTTAGCAAATAACATGTGAACACACCAAGACTAAGCGCAAAGCACATAACACAATGTTTACATGGTTCACCCCCATCTTGGGGCTACATCCACCAACTCTTCTTCTTTATTTTCTTCAGTCAATCAGTTATAAGCACAAAGCCTTCAAATCCCTTACTCCGCACAATACAAAAGACTTGTGTAACTCGCTAGATCCTTCTTCCTTGCATTATAGTACTAAGCCTCCTATCGTCTCGCACAAGGACTTGTAGTCAACTCTGCAAGTCTTACACAGAATGCACAAAGCCTTGATCACATAGATCCAACTCTAGTCACTTAGCCTACATCACATAGATATATTATCAACTACTCCTCTATATGGCTTAGACACACACACACACACACACACACACACACACACATATATATATATATATATTACAAAATAGGCCTACACATGGGTAAACCCATGGGCCGACATCCCATTCCCGTTACATATTCCCAAAAACCCAAAAAGGAACCCAAAAGGGGGCCGAAATTCTGTGATCTCTACTTTTTCTTGCGCTCCTCCTTTGACAGGTTGTCGAAGTTCCAAAATAGATCAACATAACCAAGAGAATCCCAAAACTTGGTCAAGGGCCAACATATATCTTACAAAGAAGCGAAGCAAAGGAAGAGACCATGTATGATAGGATCGAAGCAAAAATAAAAGGGGTACAACAAGCCCTCTACTCCAGCCCTGCAGTGTCTACTACACCACCGTCATCTGCAGGAATTGAATTGGGAGATGAGCCTTCCTAGCTACACAAATTAGTAGACTCGACTGAAGCTCTCCTTCATCGTGTACAGGAGGAAAAAGAACAGGCCATAGAGGCCTTGAAGTAAGAAAAGGAGGAAGCCATAGAGCAATGCCAGGTTGCGAAGCAAGAAAAATATGTCCTCCTAACAAATTTCACAGAGGATAGAGCACAAATTCAGAAGGAGAAAGAACAGCTTCTCGTGGAGCAAGTTTGAGTTAAATAAGCACTCACTAGAGAACTTCACTCTGTGACAGGCTTAGAGAAGATAGAAGAAGACCTAGTGGAGAGTCAAGTGACAAACCTTGATGAAACCATTCAACAGCTTCAACAGAGAGTAGAAGAACTGGAGCTACAAGTAGTGCTAAGAACTCCAAAGGAAGTGCGAGATCAGAGAGAGGAAACTTCCAGGAGCACAGTTGAGAGAATCAAGGCATTAACCTTGGAATGCAAACAACTCAACAGTCATAGTGCACAGACCTACGAGTGCCTTGTAGAGGACCCTGAACTAAAGACATTGGAGTCACAACTCTAGGAAGAAAAGAAACAAGCAACATCAGTGCAAATGTAGTTGAAGCCACTATCAACGATTGAGAGGATGAAAACATCCCAGGAACAGTGCACGGTTTAGCAACAAGTCCATGCCATCTAGAGTAAAGTCATGGAAGTGACCCAGAGGCTCTAGCCAGTGAAGGATGAAGCTTTCACACTTGTCAAGGATATCGAAGGACAAGGTGCACAACTAGAACAAGTGGTGACTTATATATAACAATGCTTGGCATGACCTATGAACGAGAAATTTATTGAGGAGTTCATCGAGCAAGAGGCTCTGGCGAAGCAATAGGTTGAAGCAACTCAAGCCAAACTTGAGGCGTTTGAGGCAAAATTACCTAGATCAGAGTGGCTCAAGATGAGTCACGGGTGATTGTTGGGGGGCTATTATCCCTTGACCAGGTTTTGTGGAAAGTCTAGTAATCCAATTTTGGGACTTCGACGGGTTGTTCGAAGGTGAAGCGGAGATCGCGGGATCTCGCCAACTTTTGTGGACTTTTCGGATTTTGGTTTTATGTAATGGGTATGGGATGTCAGCCCATGGGTTTTACCCATGCTTAGGCCCCTTTGTAATGTATAAATAGATATCTAGGTGATGTAAGAAGGAGACACTAGAGAAGGCCTAGTAGAATCAACTTAGTGCGGATCTAGAGGCTTTGTGCATACTATGTGTTAAGACTTGCAGAGCTATGTGCAAGTGATTGTATGAAGCTTGTGTACAGAATGTGTAAGAAGGATTTGTGCTGAGATCTAACTAGGGGAAGGAGGATCTAGCGAGGTTCACGCAGATCTCCTATCCCATGCAGAGTTGGTTTTGAGGCTCTGTGCATGTAAAGAGATTGACAAAATACAATAAATAAGAAGAAGTGTTGGTGGACGTAGCCCCATGCTGGGGGTGAACCACATATATACGGTGTTATGGCTGCTTTGTGTGATTGATGTGATTTATTCTTAGTGTTGTTATCTTTATGTATGATTATATGCATCTGATATGGTATCTTAGTGCTTAATAATGTGAATGAATGTTAGATATGATCTATTCCTATGTGCTTAGTGCTTAGATGTGTTAGATCTTATTGAATATTGAGTTGTTCTATAATTATGGTTTTATCTGCGATTTCAATAAGGGTTAAATATTAATGAATGATAACTACTAAATGCTTTTTTTGAGTGTTGTAATCACAGATCTATGTCCCATCTAGGTTTTAGACACTTGAGTCCTACAACCCCCCCTACCTCTACCTCGGGTGAGACTTCATCTTCTTCGCAGGTGTTACTGAAAGGTCCGGTAGTTAGGGTTTTGTTGGTGCGCTCTTGAAGTGTTGAACCCTGGGTCTACCCCTGTGCCAACACTTTCTCGATCATCATTTATGCCTACACCCTATATGCATTTGATGTCTCCTCTCTCATCAAGTCCATAGTTCCACAATCTTTTTCATCGTGGCCCACTGACTTGCAAAAGTTTCAATATGAACTCTTTGGGACTATCTAGTATTTCTGCATCAGTGGGTAGTGATATGGGTCGTGACCCTGTTTCTTACATATTTCACACCATAGCCCTGTTGTTGGTAAGGGATTTGGAATTCCAGCTTCCATGTACTGTGCGAATGTTAGAAATTTGTTCTTGTGGTGTCCTTCCATTTTGCATGTGGTACACCAAACGACTTCTCATTTGTACATAATTTTGTTCTGGTTTAGCTGGAACGTTAAGTTCTTCAAATCCTCCTTCATCTCTTCGATGGATAGATCTATCTTATGATATTGGTTTTATTCCAGTTGAAGGGATTCCTGCAGAGCCTCTGCATGTGTCTAAAACTTCTGTTGTCGTAGTGGATATTTTAAGTGTGGTAGTAGTGGATTAACGAACAGGTTCCTATGCTACATATCTATCATGAGGTATTTCAACTTTCCTTTCAGATGCTTTAATCTCTGGTCAATCTCCCATACATAATCTCCTGGTTTCTGTCTAATTTCTATCATCTCGTTCATGTACTGGTCCTCTGAACATGGATTCTAAAACTCATTTATCAACAATTTCTTGATGTCTACAATTGTTCTGGTTCTCCCTCGTGGATTGTTTGTTGCTAAAATCATATACCAATCTAGTGAATGATCCCTTAATGAAATCTCTAGCTGTGCAAGTTTAGTGTCCTCGTCTTGTTCGACAACACAGGTATTCCAACAGAGGACGAACACCTTCAGTAACCACTCACATAACCAAATCAAAGATAAACACACCGATGTTTTCACGTGGTAAAACCCCTACAGGGAAACATGCACGGCCCCAGCCAATGCGACCACTTGGAGCAGTTTATTAATGCAAAGAAAAATATTACAGAGAGATTTTACAAGAGAGTTTCTCACAATCGATCATCGGCAAATGACCCTCCATGCTCTTTAAATAGAGATCATGGACCAAT
>ML778011.1:805775-835606 GCA_009831015.1 Picea engelmannii
ATGTCGAGAACATATCGTGACCGTCGGATTTCCTAACTACAAATGCATACTAATGCATACTAAAGAAACACACTTTTACCTAACGACATATTAGACCAAGTAGATCTTAACTAACTCCTAAGTGTCTAAATATCCTAACACATTTATGATCTGTTTTTCTTTCCAGATCTTCTCACAGATAAACATGTGCTTTTTCAGGTCCTCTGACGCTTCTCCTTTGAATTATGGTAACCTGATGGTGGGATCGTGTCCTACCATCCTAAATGTTGAACTACTACCTCTATGCGGTGTAAATACTTGAATAATGCTTCCTTAAATGGCTCCCCCAATTTTTTTTCCTTGTGTAGATGTACTTCCTTCTATCTTCCTTCTCCCAAAATTTGGTTGTCTAAATGGTGGTTTTCTCTTGGGTGTGTTAGTCGCACATGGGTTTATGGGTTTCACACTAACATTAATATGGATAGGATTTCTGCCTTCTCTTCCCATTCCTGGACCTCTCTTATTCCTCTCATATGTTGTGCGCATGATTTCCTCAACCTGCTCCACAACCTGGAGATCCTCTACCTCTTCTTCATCACTTGCCAAGCATTCCCTCACGGCTACAACTCTCTTCTTGGTGTTCACCTTGTATTGGTAGGGTACTCCACTGTGCATATTTCCAATTGTCACCATGATCCGCTTGATCTGGTCGTCGTCCATCATGATTGGGTCCAAGGGTTCCTCCTTCTTTCCTTTATCCCTTTCTCTTTCCATTTCTCATTTTTTTGTCAGTGCTTCCCCCCTTCCCCCATCCACGCAAAGAAGTTTAGCTATCCGACTCCATTGTCATTGCATCTTTGTTATAAATAAATATCTTAATAGAAGTATACAATGATCTAATATACCTTCCTCGAGGCACTCGTAGAAACTCTTTCTCCGTTATGCTGTACGACTTCACGGTATCTACTACAAATTCTGTTATAAAGCCTGCTACAATACTCTCAAGCCAAAAATCTACTACGTGAGTGAACTTGTTATTCACCTGCTATAAGTGCTCAATATGATCTGAGGTCCACTCTAACTGTCGGATTTGGTTTTTTGTGTGGTTATCCTTCAACCTTAATATCCACTACTGCAATAAGTGTGGAAAATCACAAAAAAAATACTTCATGCCGATCAATAAACACATTCTTCTCAAGGTATTTGCACAATGTTACTCTAGTGTTTTTGTTATCTTTCTGCGCAAACTCGAGCTCCTTTGTCTTCAACTATCTTTTGATCTCTGCTTTTGTGGGATTCCATGGTCTCAACATCACCTTCTAGTGGAGCATTCTTGTCACCTTCTTGTTTTCTGATTCAATATTCTTTTGACCCACCTTCCGTAGATCTTACCCTCTTTTAACAAATCCCATCTACTCAATCCTATACTGTTCCAACTGGAAACAAAACCATTTGTTGATTTGATTTCTCTGAGTTATAATTTTAACATGATTGCCCAGGTTCAAGTATATTGGGGTTCCAACAAATCCTCTAAAACTATCGACCCTCCTGGTAAACCAGAAGGCAACGCAACGCACCGAGTGCATTGTGCAGTCTCACCCGAGATAGTCTTAATGGGTGACTGCAATACTCAAGTGTTTGCATTCCAGGATTGAATGGAGATATGAGAAGTGTGAAATGAGGGTTCTATTTTACTTATTAAAGCAATATACTGTCATTCCCAATTATGCACGTAATGTAATTAGCTCATTCATTCATCATGTTAATATATATTCATAAACAGTAAAAGAGACACAACCATTCACCGCATAACACATGTTTACCATGGTTCACCCCCTCCTAGGCTACATCCACAAAGATATGGCTCTTAAGATCTTCTATTATGGTAGTTCCAAAACTACAACACCACTCGCTTTACAACTCATCCTCAGTTGGGTCGAGATCTATTATGAGGCAGAATAGATCACACCAGGCTCCTCAGCCTGTGATCTAACCCTCAAGATCTACCCTCCTACCACTTCTATAGCTCAAAAAATTACAAAATTAGGTCGCATGACAGAGTATTACAAACTATTTATCAAAACAAGACTCCTTCCTCTCATCGTCTCTTCAGAATCTCTAAGCTCGACCTTTGCATTCTTTCATAATGGACAACTACTACCACCCTAGAACTCCTATGTATCTCTCTCTCTATATATATGTTTTTGGCTTGTCAACCATTACAATGTATTACAAAAACCCTAACACTATCATTGTTAGGTCTTCCATGCATGCACAAGTGCTTCTCTTACTTCCAACTGTCGCTTTTCTCGTGCATGCCTTCCTTCCCAAAATAACCTTTCTTTCTGATTTGGCCCGCTTTCAACAATCGATATTTAACATAGCCCAATAGCCATATAGGGTTAGGGTATTGAATTCCTCAACCCTTAATTAGTGATCAAGTTTGGGCCTCCTAGAATGTTATAGAAAATACACTACATGGATAACCCCACATGTATAAGTAATGGGGGATGATGTGGCATATATTCACACCATGGTGATCAATACAATAGGTCAACTTGAGGGATGCATAACGTTCACATGCAAACTCTGATCAATGCAATTCTTACACCGTTGGAAAGGTCTTAGTGTGTAGAATATAACCACTTTCCCCATTGTATGGTTTGGACCACAAAAAAGTGACATTTGATGGCTCAAAATGGATATGACAAATTTTAAACGATTTTTTGGACCCAAATTTCCAAATTGGGACCATGCGCTAAAATGGCTCTACAACTTTATTCCTCCAAGTTTTTTCCCCATAAAGCATCGAGATAGATCAAAAATAATATAATTATCCGATCCACATCACACCTCCCCATTTATGGAGGCTTTTGGTCCCCAAAATATTTATTGAATGAGGTCAAGAAATATTCCCTCTACCTTCTTCTTAGATTACCACTTTGCTTTGCCTAGAAGTATTCCTTTCAACCCAATCTACCAAAGATCATGTCCCTTCCTAGTCGTTGGTAAAATTCCCACAAAATCCATGGAAATTCTTTCCCAAGGTCTAGTGGGTACATGTAAGGGATGGTATAGACCTTTCTTCCTATTACTAGGCTTGTTGGTACAAAAAATTATGCATTCTCTATTATACCTTGCTACATCTTCTTTCATTCTGGACCAATACACATACCTTTGTAAGTTGGAAACTGTCTTCCCAACACCAAAATGTCCTACAACCTTGGAGGTGTGAGACACTTTGATAAGCTGCAATCATTGACCTTTATAGACACATAGGTTCTTGAGCTTGTAGAGTAACCCATTATGGAATTGATAGTCAGCCTTGTCGTCACCTTCTTCTATATGAGTTTGGCATTGTAGCTGCTAAAATTCCTCATTTAAGTCCTCATATTTTGTGTATGCCTCTCTGTATGCATCATGGGTAAAAATATCCATGTGCATCATAATCCAAAGCAATAACTTTGGATGTGGTTAGCCTTGAAAGCATGTCTACCAATTTGTTTGTGGTTCCCTTCTTATACTTGATGACTAGATTAAATTTCTCTAAAAACCCCATCCACTTGTATTGTATGGTTTGTTGTAGCTTACTTTGGGCCTATGAAAACTGTATCGACTAATGATCTATGTGGATGATGGTGTCCTTTCCCATTAGATAGTTCTTCCAGTTCTTGACAGATTGAACTAGGGCATGGATTTTCTTGTCGTGGGTAGGTTAGATGAGAACTTACCCCTTAAATATTTCATAATGATAGCATATATGCCTTTCTCCTTGCATCAAAACTGCTCCCATGGCATACCCACTTGCATTTTTCTCCACTTTGAAAGGATTTTTCAAGTTTGGTAATGCAATAAGTGGTGTTTGAATGATATTTATTTTCAGTTCATCAAAATCTTTCTACTAATTCTTCCCCCATTGAAAACTCTTACCATTTTCTATTATGGTGTGGAGTGTTGTAGATATTGCTTAAAATGAAGCTATGAACTTCCACAAGTACTATGCTTCCCTGACTAAGCTCCTAATTTCAGTGAAAATTGTAGCAACTGGGCATTTCATGATGGCCTCCATCTTTACATGATCTAACTTGAGTTCTCTTCCACTGATCACATACCCCAAATACATGAATGACTGCTAAGAAATATCACATTTCTTGAGGTTAGCTAGTAGCTAGTGCTTATTCAAAGTCTCTAAATCTTGCATGCGATGTGAGATGTGCTCCTCCCAAGTAGCACTATAAACCAATATATCATCCAAATAGACTAAAACAAATGAATCTAGATATGGGCCTAATACATCATTCATTAGTATCATAAATGTAGTTGGTGCATTACAAACACCAAATGGCATGACCAACCATTCATACACACCTTGCCTTGTCTTGAAGGAAGTCTTCTAGGTGTCTTCTTCCTTAACACATACTTGGTGGTATCCCTATTTGAGATCAAACTTGGTGAAATATTTTGTGTGTTGCAACTAATATAACAGATCATCGATCCTGGGCAGAGGGCACCAAATTTTTAGTGTAATATTGTTCAGTGCTCTGCAGTCGATACACATTCACCAAGTTCCATCTTTGGTATTATTATGATAGGTGTTGTGTGTAGGCTTATTTTGATAAGAAATTTTGTTTTCAGTGCAGACACAGTTTTGGAAAAGAAGCTCTATTTTTGGAAAGACCTAATTTTGGAGCATGGGCAATCGAAGGAAAGAAAGCAACATGAAAAAAAAAAAAGGAAAAGCAACATGCAAGGGGAAAACCAATGTGGCGCACAAATATATAGACCTAACCATGCTAGGGTTAGGCTTTTGGATAACGATTGTAACGACTATAAGCCATAAACTAGTATAAATAAGAGCCTAGAAGGTCTAGGTTGAGGTTGTTAAGAGTTAGTCAAGTCGATGCTATTGAGAAGTGATGAACTGTCAATTATAATAAGGTTGTATAAGGGCCGAGTAGGCCATATTTTGAGGGTTAGATCACAAGCCGAGGAGCCCGGTGTGATCTAGTCCGACTCATTGAAGGTCTTAAACCCATATATACTTGTAAGGAGAAAGATGTAATGCGCGTGATGCTATATTTTGCAGTAGACCTAATAAAAGAGCAAAGAAAACAAATCTTTGTGGACGTAGCCCAGGAGGGGGTGAACCATGGTAAAACTTGTGTGATGTGTGTGGTTTAATGCATCTTTACATTTTGTCAATGATTGATATTATTTATCTTCTATCAATAAGTGATTTATGAATGAATGGTTAGCTAAATATGATAGAATGTATGCATGGCCTAAGAGATGTATAAATCCTAAGAATATTGAATGGATAATATGATGAATGCATGAATAAGGTAGAATCTAATCCCAGATCACCACTCATTCCTAGACTGCAAGAAACTGAGCATTATAGTCACTCATAAACTATCTCAGGTGAGACTGCGCAGTGCACTCTATGTGCTATGTTGCCTTCTGGTTTACCAGGAGGGCCGATAGTTTAGATGGTTTTGTTGGAAACTTGTTGAAGATATGAACCTAGGGAAACTCTAGAAGCCGAAGAGAGAGTAAAAACCCAAAAAATTGTTCTGTTGTCGGCTAGAACTGCATAGGATTGAGTGGACGGGATCCGTGGAAGAATTGCACATAGAATGAAAGTATAAAAGGGAATGTTTAGGCCATGGAATCCAATGAAGGAGGAGATTAAAATATGGTTGAAAAAAAAGGATTTTGAGTTTGTGTAGAAGGAAAAAAGAAACCCTATTTGACAAGTATGTGTTTAGCGACCTGCATGAGGCATTTTTCTATGATTTCCCACATGTGTTGCAGGAGTGGTTATTGAAGTTAAAATACAACCACCCTACCGATCGAATTAGACAACTAGAGTGGAATCCTATGGAGATTGCATAGTTACAACAAGTTAACAACAAAGTTACATGCACAATAGATTTCTGGTTAGATAATATTATTGTAGGTTTTATCACTAAATTTGCAGTAGATACCACGAAGTCTTACAACACAACATATAAATATTTTCTAAAAGGATCCATAGGTAGGTATATCATATCATCGTATACTTCAATCAAGATTTATTGTATAAAAATGATGGGATGATGATGGAATCAAATAACTAAACTTCCCTCTATGCATGGGGAAGGGGGGGAAGCACTAACATGAGCTAGAGAAATGGAGGAAGAGATGGACAAGGGAAAGAAGAAGGAGGCCATGGACCCCATCATGATGGATGGGGACCAGATAAAGAAGATAATGGAAACAACTGGAAAGACATGCAATGGAGCACCCTACCAATATAAGATGAATAATAAGAAGAAAGTTGTAGCTGATAGAGAGCGCTTGGAAAGAAATGAAGAAGAGGTAGAGGATCTCCAGGTTGTGGAGAAGATTGAGGAAATCATGTATGCAAATTATGAAAGGAAAATAGGTAGTCTAAGGGTAGGAAAAAAAGGAAGAACTCCAATCTAGATCCATGTTATTGTGGAACCTATAACTCCATGTGCAACTAGTACACCAGAAAGAACACCATCATCTAGACAACCGAATTTTAGTGGCAAAGGAACAACATGACAAGGATCTAGTCAAGGAACATCAATTGGGGTATCTAGTTCAGGAAGTATTAGTCAAAGATCTACACTGCGCAGAGGTAGTACTTCAACACAGTTCAATATGGAAGGACATGATCCCACCATCAGATTACCAGAATTTCAGGGAGAGGCATTAGAGGACCTTGAAAAGCACTTATTCATCTATGAAAAGATATAGGAAGCAAAGAAGATCATAAATGAGGATACAAAACTTGCATATTTAGTTATCACGCTAAGAGACCACACACTGGACTGGTATATGAGCCTAGATGTAAACAATCCACCAGGAACAACAATAACCATTGCATATGTGAAAAAACTAATTATCAATGAATTTCAGAAGCCTAGATCAGAAGATCAGTATATGAATAAGATGATTGAAATCAGGAAAAAACCAGGTGAGTTTTTGTGGGAAATTGATCAGAGGTTTAAACGCTTGAAAGGTAAGATGAAGTATGCAATTACTAACATGCAACATAGGCACTTATTTGTGAACTCTCTAGTACCACATTTGAAATACCCATTAAGACAACACAAGTTCCAAAATCAGGTAGAGGCTTTGCAGGAATCCTTACAACTGGAAGAAAACCAGTATCAGAAGATAGATCCAACAATAGAGGAACTGAAGGAGGATATGAATAACCTCACATTTCAACTAAACCAAAATAAGGGCAAAGAGAAAAGATAAGTTGTTTGGTGTACCACAGGCGGGATAGAAGGACACCACAAGAATGAATGTCCAACTTCCGCGCAATACATGGCAACAAGAGTACCAAACCCTTTGCCAATAGGAGGACCATGGTGAAAGATTTGTAAAATGCATGTGAATGATCCATATCATTTTCCAATGATGAAAAAGTATGATATAGTACCCAAGAGTTCATACTGCAATTTTTGCAAGTCAGTGGGTCATGATGATAAATATTTTAGGACAATGGAGATGATGAGAGAAAGAACTTCAGATACTTATAGGGTGCAGGCAGAAATGATGAAAGGGAAAGATGCACCTCATTTCAACCAGGTACCACCTCCATATAAAAATGCGTAGCAACAGTATAACATTGCGCAACCATAATACAACACTGCACAACCACAGTATAACCCCGTGCAGTATAATCGGGTACCTTAGTACAACGCACCATGAGGAGATCGATCTGGATACAAAGGTGGAGGACAAGGTAGAGGAGTTTTTGGATGAGGTAGAGGTCAAGTAGTGTGCCACAACTACCAACAACCAATACATTATGAAAGGGAATTTGATAATGAGGCCATAATAAACTTGAAGACAAGGAAAATGGCATTTTAATCATGATAATATAGAGTCATTGCACCATTAGACCCTTCAGAAGGAGAAAGGTTTGTAGAATTCACTTGCTTAGATCTGCAGGAAATAAACTAGTTTTACAAAACCATTACGTGGAAAGAAGATTATGTTAACCCAAATATAGATGGGGTACTCAGATGGAGAAGCATAACATCATGTGCTTCTGACTCAGATACATGTTTGGATAATTGGAAATAATGATTACATGAAGTTTCCACAAGAAGGTGCACAAGAATAGACCGCATAGCAGGATGGGTTGGTACAAAGATAAGAGAACCTCCCAGTTTTCATGGGGTAAATGACTTAGAAGAATTACTAACAAAATATGAAGAAGAAGTGTCAGAAAATCAGAGGCTCTTAGCCCTATATATTGCACTCAAGACTACACCTGCAATATGGTGGGGTATGCATAAAGAAATAATACATGACTTGTACCAATGTAAACGGTTACTGTGCATTAGATTTGGCGAAGAACATGGGAACAATAAAATGAAAAGGTATGATGGACAAGGGACACTAGTAGAACATTTGGAGAAATGCAGAACACATTGGAGGATGACACCACCATAAAAATGGCATCATCACATCATCCACACACTGGAAGGAATCCCAAAGAACTGGTATGTAGACCAAGATATGCATAGAGGCACTACCGAATGGACAACATTACGGCATAACTTTGTAGTAACCTTCTCATTTGAACATGAGAACCCCAAAATGAATTCAACACTGAAGAAGATAAGAGGTGTGATATTTATTAATGAACCAGAGGTTGAAATCATGACAAAATATCAACAATAAAATAGATAGACAGACAAAGAACTACTGTCATGCTATCATGTGGAAGAAGAAGCACCAGATGAAGATGACCCACACAACATTCAAATTACAAAGATTGAAGAAGAAAGAGAGGTGGAAGGTCCATCTATGGAGTCATAAGTATTTGTTTCACCAATTAAAGTGAAGAAAGTCAACATTGGGACAACTAACAATCCTAAAATGGCAAGTATTGGATACTATTGGGATGAAAAAACAGTAGAAATAATAACAGAGTTACTGCGCGAATACAATGATCTATTCCCAACCACCTTTTCAGAGATGAAAGGCATAGTAGGAGAGCTATGAGATATGAAAATACCTTTGTAGAGACCTTACAAACTGAATCCAATATATAAGAAGAAAGTGAAATCAGAAATTGACAAAATGTTGGAAGCTAGTATCATAGAACCAGTAGAGGAATTTGAATGGATAAGCCCTATGGTAGTCCAAGAAAAGAAACAAGGGGGGATATGGATTTCTGTATATCTGAGGAAACTGAATGATGCTTGTCTACATGACCCTTTTCCTACCCCTTTTACAGATGAAGTCCTAGAGAATGTGGGAGGCCATGAAGCATATTCATTTACAGTTGGATTCTTAGGCTACCATCAGATCAAAATAGCTCTAGAAGATAGGTATAAGACTACTTTTTCCACATAATGGGTATCCTACTAGTACACAGTCATGCCTTTTGGGCTGAAGAATGCACCAACCATATTTTCAAGAGTATTCATAGCTTCTTTTAAGGAATCCATACATCAATTTTTATAAGTATATTTGGATGATTGGACTGCATATATTATGTTAAAGGACCATGTAGAAGTGTTAAGGCTAATGTTGGAAAGATGCAGGCAGTGTCAGATATCATTGAATATAAATAAATGCACTTTTGGGACACCTTTTGTAATATTGCTGGGACATATAGTGTATAAACAAGGGTTGCTAGTAGATCCTTCTAAGATTGCAATCATTGTAAATTTAACACCACCAAAATCAGTGCGCCAGTTGAGAGAAACACTAGGACATACATGCTATTATAGGAAATTTATAAAAGGGTATGCACAGATTACTGCGCTAATGGAAAAAATGCTAAAGAAGGATATCAAATTTCTATGGAATGAGTATTGTCATCAAGGGTTAGACACCTTAAAAAAAATATGGTCACAACACCTATCCTAGTATTCTCGGATTGGGAAAAGACATTTCATGTGCATGTAGATGCGTCAACCATAACACTTGGAGAAATTCTGGTGCAGCTATGAGTAGGGGATTTGGACCATCCTATAGCCTTTGCAAGCATAAAATTGTCAGAATCAGAGAAGAACTATAACACCATGGAAATAGAAGGCCTAGCCATGGTATATGCACTTCAAAAATTTAGGCACTACTTACTAGTCAAACAATTTAAGATGTTCACAAACCATTTTTACCTCAAACACCTAATTAGCAAGCCAGTGTTGGGGGGGAGGAACTGTAGCTGGCTATTGTTATTTCAAGAATTTTATTTTGAAGTGATAGTCAAACTAGGGAAGATGAATGCAGGACCTGATCACCTATCAAGGGTAACTAATGGAGAAGAACCTACCAACTTGGAAGACAACTTCCCTGATGCACAATTATTTTCAGTACAAGTAGCTGATGAATATTTTGTTGATATTATTGAATATTTGAGTACAAGGATTGCACCACAAAAGTTTAACACTGTGTAGAAGAAAAATATGGTAGTCATAGCTACAGACTATCAACTGACTATAGGACACTTATACAACATGGGCACATACAACATTATGAGAAGGTGTGTATTAGAACATGAAAGGCCTAGAATTTTGGCAAAAGCTCATGAGGGAATAGCTGGAGGAAATTAAGCAGTAAAAGAAACTGCATAAAAGGTGTTGCATGCAGGATTATGGTGGCCAATAATTCAAAGAGATGCCAAGGAATATTTCCAGAAATGTGATGTTTGTCAAAGGGTTGGTAAACCTAATAGAAGGGATGATATGCCCCTAAAATGACAAGTAACTTTGCATGTATTTGAAAAATGGGAAATATACTTTGTTGTGCCAATCCATACACCAACAAAAAGGTCAGGATATTGATATATCATTACTGCAACTGAATATTTAACCAGATGGGAAGAAGCAACACCAGTCAAAGATTGTAACGCAAAGAAAACATCACACTTCTTGTTTGAGCAAGTGATCACCAGATTTGGGTGTCCAAGGATTTTGATGAGTGACCAAGGTACTCACTTTATCAATAATACCATTAGGACCATGAGTGAGGATTTTGAATTATATCACTAGAAGAGTACACCATACCATCCTCAAGCAAATGGAATAGTAGAAGCCTTTAATAAGATCTTGGAGAATGCTTTGACAAAGATTTGCAATGTCAACATGGATGATTGGGAATTGAAAATACCAACATTACTATGGGAATATATGACCACATGTAATAAGTTGACATGATATACACCATTCAGATTGGTGTATGGGAAGGAAGTAGTGGTGCCATTAGAATTTATGGTACCCAATCTCCGCGTAGCGGCAATTACCAACATGAAAAAAAGAGGCGCAGTAAAATAAATGTTAAATAAACTAATGGAGATGGAAGTGGACAAGATTCTAGTAGGATTTCACCAAGAATTACATAAATAAAGAGACAAAGCTTGGCATGAAATACATATCAAGAGGAAGATTTTCAAGGAAGGAGACCTGGTCTTGCACTATGACAGTAAAATTTTTCAACATCCTGGTAAATTCAGAATGCATTGGCTGGGGCCATATGAAGTAAATACTGTAACATATGGGGGATCTGTGCAGCTAAAGGATATCGAAGGAATATAATTTATTATCAATGGTAGTCAACTGAAACTGTACAGGGACAGTCGACCTCCTAACGCTTAAAAGTTACAACGCAGTGAGAAAGACATGTATATAGTGTGTTATTGTTGGACACATCGAGCACATTGAGAGGGGGGTGAATCAATGTAGGGCTCTTTTTCCACTTCCCTTCATAAAGACTCCTTAGTTAGAAATCACCATTTCCTCATCACTTATTACTGACATTTATAACCAGTTGTATGTGAACATATATCAACAATAAATAACAACAACATATATCATCGATAAGCCATCACCACAAAGAAAACAAGATGTATGTACACTTTTATTTTTATTATGGACTACAATCCTTGGGTTTATCAGCAACAACTGAATAGAGTATCAACTCCACAAGAGCACCATCTCTGCAATGCAAGACTCAACTTACACAACTCAGCACCAACTGAGAAGCAAATTCAATCCTCAACAGATACCAATATGTCAATAGGTACGCGACTTGTCAGTAGTGCAACACATGTATGTAAGTTCCCTACCAATAGTGCAAACCTCGTATGTATGTGGTCCGACTCATAGCAGCCCGCGTGTGCCTCCTTAAGAACTAGGGTTTTCTCTCTCCATGAAAACTCATATCTTATGCATCCTATGTCACATCCACTTCTCCCCTTCATTGTCCAATATGTACCATAACCAATCACAACACATCTATTCTCTCCAACAACTTACTCATGCTCCTACACCATACAATATGAATGTTACTCAATCATGTATAAGTAACCAATATACTATGGCAACCATATTAGTACTGAAACATAAGAGTGTTTCTCACTTAGTCAATGAACCAATAAAACCATATCATAAAAGCCATACCAAGAATGCCTTAAGCATTCACCATACCATAAGCAAGAGTATCCATCAAAACAATCATGTGACCATACCAGAAGTTCTATGGAAGATCTGAGCCCATAGAATGCAGATTTAGAACTTGCTTCAACCTTCAGAAACCTAGCACCAACTCACACTCAATTCTCCATGACTTTCTCCAATTGTACGTTCTCTGATCTCCTCCAGCCCGCGTGTGTACACACCCTTCCTCACTGTAGCCTGTGTATGTACGCGCTCTGGCTCATTTCAACCCGTGTGCTCGTTCAAAAACTAGGGTTTTTGAACTTTTGAAACTTTCACCGTCAAGATCTCAAACTTAATGAAACTTTGATGCATCCATGAGAACTTGCAATCACTCTCTTACTCAGAATAGATATTCAATATATTCTCAAAAGAGATGTATTTACAAGAGACCCTTGCCTCTTATTTATACTCTCCAAGTAGCTTCCTTAGAAGCATCCACTAGGCCACTTTGTCTACATATCCACTTTATCCACATAACCATTTGTCTACATAGCCACCTTTATCCAACTTTGTCCACTTAGCCACTTTGTTCACATGGCCACTTGTCCACTTAACCCACTTTCCTTATTTCAGGGTTAACCCACTTATAACCACTTTCCATAATTATAAAGTTCTCCATTAAATTTATTATTTAAATAATCCTCTTTGATTTCATTACTTCACTTCATTATTTAAATAATTTCTTCTTTGTAAACACTTTGACTTCTTTGACCTTTTGGGGCTTCTAGCCAACATATGAGGGTCCTCCAACTTCATAAGGCCATAAATCTCAAACCGTGAGGAGTTATGTGACGTTCCACATACCACCGGAAATGGCATGACAAGCACTATCAATATAGGATAGTTTCACTGACAAATTCACTGATATTCATCTAATTATTCCACAATTAAGCATGGGTTCTCTAACCATACTTCTATGATAACTCAACCACAAAGCGTCTTCCCATGAGGGATTTCACCATAAGGGGACCATTTTTTATTTCATCCATTTGTACTTCCTATCAACCATGACAAGATAATAATGAGTCATCTTTACATCAATCCAACTGGAATAACTCATGACAATACATCACTATGACATTGTCCATTTGTCATTGATTCTATGCATGACCACATGATCCAATGATCAATGCATTGATGCATCAATCCATCTATGCATTATATATCAATGACAACACATCAATACATATTCATCTATGCATCACATCATATATGCATCATATATCAATGACAACACATTGATCCATCTTCGTCTATGCATGACATCATCTATGCATAATCTATGCATCATTTATCAATGACTTCACTAGACATCCATTCATTTGCAACAATGACAATACATACTTCATCAATATACTATGACAATACATTGTTCCTTTGACATCAATAACAACATGATCCAACAACTATAGCAGAGATTAGGGCAGGAAAATGATAAAAAGAAATAAAAAGGAGAAAAAGAAGAAAAAATAAATACAAAAATAGAAAATAAAATCAAAACACAAAAAGACACAGAAGTTGATTGAACCATAAGAAAGTGGGGAAAAAATTTGCGTAGTAATTACTACGACAAACATTAGAAGAAAATGCGTAGTAAAAATTTTACTTGGCGTAAATGCACACAAAAAGTGAAAAGTGAATGTGACCAGGTCTATAATAGGTGGAAAGCAGGTGTTTATTCAACACTTAGCGATTTTTTAGCACATAGCTAGAAATAAAGTGATTTCCCTAGTTATCATTGTACTTCGAAACAACCCAGTACACAAATTTGATAGAGGATGACTCCACCAAAGTTTGGGGCACTAGGACAGTTCATTTGGATTACTTGGTTGGGTCAAAGGCGCAAGGAAAGAATGCAACAACCTGAAAATGTGGTAGAGCTTGAGGATTTTACCAACTCAGACCCATAATTCATTAGCCTGACATGGGTCAATGAATATACCTCCACATAACAACAAGGAGAAATAGGGCAGAGGTCTAGAGCTCGAAACAACATTTAAAAACCTAACTTCGAGATGCCTGCAAAACCCAATGAAACAATGGGACTGCGATAGTCCCATGAACATGAGAAGGTATTGGTCGAAGACATCATTGACCGATGAGAGTCCACATGGGAAGAAGAGGGAGAATATGGATAAGAGGCATGCATATCTACTGTGGAATAGAAAAGGAAGGCACAAGATGCCAATAAGATTACACTCCCCTATCTCCCAGATGGAGTCATTGATGTGGATGATATGTTGGGGAAGGTACCTAATCTTAGGTACGTCGATCATGATGTGTGTGACATGAATAACTTCCCATAGTTGGCCGAGGAGACTTATCTCACAAGAACAGGGGAAATTGAACCCCTAGGTAGACCCGTATTGGATCCCGTACATTGGATAATGGGGCTCTACAACTCAGGAATCATGAACTTGTTGGAAATACCGCATTTCGTGCACAGTAAGAATGTCAGAATTTACGTTAAACAACTAGTCTCCCGTGTCCAAGGAGGCATCCTATGGATGGATAGGCCGATGCAGATAGATGTGGAATTGATTTACAATATTACAGGACCACCCACATTCGATGTGCAACCAGAAGAATATTTAGATAACAAAGCGCCTGAGAAAGAAATAGCAGAGTAGGTGAAAGTGCAGTTTGGCACTACTTAGGGGAACATAGGGATTTTCATTAAGGACATTAATGACAATGTGAGAAGGTTCGCTAGCAATATTATGGCTTGTAAACTATTGAGAAAATTCCATAGAGAGGAAGCGCCAGCAGGCATTATTGCAGTAGATGCGCAGTGCGC
This sequence comes from Picea engelmannii, assembly GCA_009831015.1. NCBI lineage: Eukaryota > Viridiplantae > Streptophyta > Pinopsida > Pinales > Pinaceae > Picea > Picea engelmannii. The sequence goes on from ML778011.1 coordinate 821,031, forward strand.
GAAGGGAGTCATGTTCAGCTGGGAACCATACCTGTTGAACTAGTTCTTAGTAGATTTTCATGACACACAAGATAATGGAACTGAGTTCCATTACTCATGGTCTATAGTCTTGATAGCTTTGGCAGAGTGGTAGGAGATGAAATTCTCGACATTTTTGGACAGGATGGGGAAGTTTTATGAAAACAGATATGAGTCCCTTTGGTAGGAAAAGGACAACAAAATGTAGAAGGAAAATAACATTGTTTTTTGTGATGCTACTAGAGGAAATCCAACAATGCACAATAAATGTGTGGCACATACCTATGGAGGTAGTGCAAGAGATGGATGGGATAACCAAGTTCAAGGTGTCAAGACATCATGTATGGATCCAAGTTGGCTGAGATCCCAAGAAGGCATGGATTAAGATGCAGTATTGCATCACAAAAGAAGAAGTGAACTGGATAATCAAATACTATCTTGCTCAGTGGTAGTTACTAGTAGAAAAACTATTCATGAGGATAGGAACAACATAGTCCTCTAGGCCTAAGGAAAATGCCGAAGCAGGCACTTCAACAAGATCAAGTAGCCCGACTAACAATACTAGAACAACTACAACGTGGACTCAAACAATTGGGAGTAGTGTAGTATCAAAATGACCAAGGAGGAAAACAACAACAAAAAGGATAGGAATCCATCCATAGAATGGGAAGAAGGATACCTCACAGGATGCAGAAGGAACAACCCAGGAAACCACAAGTGGGGCACAACCCTCATAGACAACAAGGAATCCCTCACAAGGAAAAGATGTGCACGAGAAAAGAAAGTACGAGATGGAGGACCTAGACATCACCCTGACAGAGGATGATGTATATCTCATCGTGGACAAGGTCCAAGAAAAGAGTGAATAAGTGGTCAGAATTATAGAGGCGCAGTGGGAAGAAATTATGGCTAAGATCCTATAGGTTCATGAAAATATACAACAACTACGGAGCTAGGCAGAATCACAAGCCATCGTGCAGCAATAGGGGAAGACACAGTGACTGTCAACGTAGAAAGAAGCAGAGGAGATGGTGGAGTTCATAGTCCAGTCTAGGGAGACCTTTTTAGTAACGTGTCAAATGATCAGGTTCGATTAGGAGACGATGCAAAAACCTTTGGAGGAGGTATAAAAAGTGGAGATGGTCATGGAACACATACCCACCAAGGCCTTATACGGGCTTCATGCTAGTGTCATGCAGGAGGTACATTCCATGGCCTGCGCAGATGCAAAAAACCTAGAGGTCGGTAGAGGAGTCACGAAGATGCTTCAATTTTCATTCAACCAATTGACCACATAGAAGGAGGAGGAGAAAGAACGCATGGATAAGCTAGAACATGTATTAACAACAGTTTATGCTCACATCCCAGACAATGCACAAACACCAGAGAAAAGTGTAGAGGAGAAGATCAACCTCATCTTGCAGACGATTGACCAATAAAATCAAGAGATCAAGGAGCTTAGGGAAAGGATTAACCCTACAAATCCTCCTGAGGTTCGCAAGTAGAGGAAACAAGAAGATGCACTCTAAATAGCTGAGTTGGAGAAACAAGAAAGCACAACAAAATAATTGTTCGATAGAGCCACGCAATTATGGACGATCCTAGAGGAGGATGAAAAGGTCCAACAATGGAACCAAGAAGAAGAAAGAGTCAATGATTCCATATAAGAGCTCAAACAAAGGCAAAAGACAATGAGCATCACAAAGCCCTTGAAGGGAACTCAAGATATGAAGAAGTTACAATCAGATTTGAAAGCAGCGCAGATGTAGAAGCAAGAGAGACAAGGAGAAGTGGAACCCCTCCAAGAACAAGAAACCCAGATGATCGTGCAATTGGAGGAGAAAAATAAAAGCATGGCACTAACAAAGACGAAGGGTGCATAACTGATCTAGGAGGAGATCATAGCATAATCAGTGGAGGCGCTAATAGGAAAAGTTGCGCAGCTCAAGGCAAGAGGAAGGGAACTAGCAGACAAGTTCCACATTTTGTAGACATCAGTAGAAGGAGCACACACTAACTAAGTGGCTTGGGACGAGCCACATGTTAGTGTTGGGGGTCTATTGGGTGTAGGCCTATTTTGAGAAGAAAGGTTGTTTTGAGTGCAGACATAGGTTTGGAAAAGAAGGTCTATTTTTGGAAAGACCTAATTTTGGGAATAAGACCTAATTTTGGAGTGCATGCAATCGAAGGCAAGAAAGAAACATGAAAAAAAAGAAGGAAAATAAACATGCAAGGGGAAAAGAAACGTGGCACTCAGACATATAGATAAAACCATGCTAGGGTTAGGGTTTTCGATAACGATTGTAACGACTATAAGCCAAAAACTAGTATAAATAAGAGCCTAGGAGGTCTAGGTTGAGGTTGTTAAGAGTTAGTCAAGTCGATGCTATTGAGAAGTGAAGAACTATCAATTGTAATAAGGATGTAGAAGGGCCGATTAGGCCATATTTTCAGGGTCATATCACAAGATGAGGAGCCTAGTGTGATCTAGTCTGTCTCATAGAATGTCTTAAAACCATATAGGCTTGTAAGGAGAAAGATGTAATGCGCGTGACGCTATATTTTGTAGCAAACCTAATAAAAGAGCAGAGAAGCCAAATTTGTGTGGACGTAGCCCGGGAGGGGGTGAACCATGGTAAAATTTGTGTGATGTGTGTAGTTTAATGCATGTTTACTTTTTATCAGTGATTGATCTTATTTATCTTCTATCAGTAAGTGATTTATGAATGAATGGTTAGATAAATATGATATAATGTGTGCATGGCCTAAGAGATGAATAAATACTAAGAATATTAAATTGGATAATATGATGAATGCATGAAGAAGGTAGAATATAATCCCAGATCTCCATCCATTCCTAGACTGCAAGAAATTGAGTATTGGAGTCACCCATAAGCTATCTCGGGTGAGACTGCAAAATGCACTATGTGTGTTGTGTTGCCTTCTGGTTTACTAGGAGGGCCGATAGTTTTAAGGGTTTTGTTGGAAACTCGTTGAAGATCTGAACTTGGTTCAACCCTAGAAGCTAAAGAGAGAGTAAAAACGCAACATGTACTACTATATAATGGAATAAAGAGAAAAAATAAGATTGGTAACTGTAAATGGTGTTTTGTTATATAAGGGATTTTTCTAAATGTGTAATGGAGTTTTACAATCTCTCGGATAATGTATCCTGTGAACTAATTATGTGTACATTGTCTAAGTCATTTGATGTTTACAATTACTAATAAATAAAGTGGTAAAGTTATGGAATTGATGTTGTTGGGAAATAATACCCTACGGACTAGCAAACTAGGGTCAGATTTGCATGCAGATTTTGACCTTAAAGAAATGACCTTTTAACCTACCACCCCAAAACTTAAACCTCTCTTTCAAGACACATGCACAGAAAGGAACCACTAACCTTTTTACTGATGTTTGGTGTAGATCCTCCATTGCGCTTTGCCCGCTTACTTGCGCTGCTCCTTCCAAAGTTCACCTGCAATCAAGACAAAACACTACGCATGCATGCTATTTTTCTACTTGAGGGTTAGAAATTAGGCATAAATTACACAAACCACATATAACTCATGCATTGGGACGGGAAAAGTATTGTTTTATTATTTTTAAAATGAATCAACTTACAATCAAAGTCAAGACCAGCCACCGCTCCTTGATCCTGATCCTGGGCTCCTCCTCTTCTTTGTCCTCCAACTGCTTTGCTTGAATTCTCCTTAGGCTTGAGGAAAGGCTAAAGGGTTGGGACAAATGGATTCGGCAATTGGGCAGAGTTTCTTTGCTATCATTTTCCTCTTCCAAATGGTACCCCTACCCCTTCTTTTATAGGCTAGAAGGAGCTATGGTTTTGGACAAACTCTCGGCCATGCATGGCTGGGAGTTTCAGTTAACTGACCCATAGCTTTTTGTCCCGTCGGCAACTTTCCTATTTTTGTGCTTTATTAGGTAAACGCGGGTTGTAGTAGGCCTGCCAGCGTTCAAATGCATGCAGTAGTGGGTTAGGGTGCGTGTGACTTGAAAAAACAATTGCAACAGTTATCTGAGTCGCCAATTTTGTTGTTGGGAAATAATACCCTACGGACTAGCAAACTAGGGTCAGATTTGCATGCAGATTTTGACCTTAAAGAAATGACCTTTTAACCTACCACCCCAAAACATAAACCTCTCTTTCAAGACACATGCATGGAAAGGAACCACTAACCTTTTTACTGATGTTTGGTGTAGATCCTCCATTGCACTTTTCCCTCTTACTTGCGATGCTCCTTCCAAAGTTCACCTGCAATCAAGACAAAACACTACGCATGCATGCTATTTTTCTACTTGAGGGTTAGAAATTAGGCATAAATTACACAAACCACATATAACTCATGCATTGGGACGGGAAAAGTATTCTTTTATTATTTTCAAAATAAATCAACTTACAATCAAAGTCAAGACCAGCCACCGCTCCTTGATCCTGATCCTGGGCTCCTCCTCTTCTTTGTCCTCCAACTGCTTTGCTTGAATTCTCCTTAGGCTTGAGGAAAGGCTAAAGAGTTGGGACAAATGGATTCGGAAATTGGGCATAGTTTCTTTGCTATCATTTTCCTCTTCCAAATGGTACCCCTACCCCTTCTTTTATAGGTTAGAAGGAGCTAGGGTTTTGGACGAACTCTCGGCCATGCATGGCTGGGAGTTTCAGTTAACTGACCCATAGCTTTTTGTCCCGTCGACAACTTTCCTGTTTTTGTGCTTTGTTAAGTAAACGCGGGTTGTAGTAGGCCTTCCAGCGTTCAAACGCATGCAGTAGTGGGTTAGGGTGCGTGTGACTTGAAAAAACAATTGCAACAGTTATCTGAGTCGCCAATTTTGTTGTTGGGAAATAATACCCTACGGACTAGCAAACTAGGGTCAGATTTGCATGCAGATTTTGACCTTAAAGAAATGACCTTTTAACCTACCACCCCAAAACTTAAACCTCTCTTTCAAGACACATGCATGGAAAGGAACCACTAACCCTTTTACTGATGTTTGGTGTAGATCCTCCGTTGCGCTTTTCCCTCTTACTTGCGCTGCTCCTTCCAAAGTTCACTTGCAATCAAGACAAAACACTACGCATGCATGCTATTTTTCTACTTGAGGGTTAGAAATTAGGCATAAATTACACAAACCACATATAACTCATGCATTGGAACGGGAAAAGTATTCTTTTATTATTTTCAAAATGAATCAACTTACAATCAAAATCGAGACCGGCCACCGCTCCTTGATCCTGATCCTGGGCTCCTCCTCTTCTTTGTCCTCCAACTGCTTTGCTTGAATTCTCCTTAGGCTTGAGTAAAGGCTCAAGGGTTGGGACAAATGGATTCAACAATTGGGCAGAGTTTCTTTGCTATCATTTTCCTCCTCCGAATGGTACCCCCACCCCTTCTTTTATAGGCTAGAAGGAGCTAGGGTTTTGGATGAACTCTCGGCCATGCATGGCTGGGAGTTTCAGTTAACTGACCCATAGTTTTTTGTCCCATCGGAAACTTTCCTATTTTTGTGCTTTGTTAGGTAAACGTGGGTTGTAGTAGGACTGCCAACGTTCAAATGCATGCAGTAGTGGGTTAGGGCGTGTGTGACTTAACCCAAAAGGATTTTCAAAGAGGTTTCTCAGCAGATGTTTTGGTCATGAAGGGATATGAGTTGGCCTAATGCCAGGTAAGCATGTGTGGTGCAATTTAGGGTTATAACAGATGCCCCCTAATGTGTGAGGTCAAAAGAGCATCTGATGGCCGAAATACATTACCAATCTTTTACCAATTTGTACTGATATGCTGAACGAGTGAGCCCAAGAATCAGGAATCAGGAGGTGTCGTCTGCAAAATAACAAATTTCTCACCGAGGTGGGCATACCCATGCTCGGGATAAGATATAACCATGGATACCAATCAAATACACTGTAGATCCATGTCAAATAACTATAAAGAGTAGCTGTGAATAATACACAGCGGAGCTACATCTCGAAATCAGAAAGATATACATATAAAGTATCCATCTCCCAGAAGCTGATTCGGCCTGATGGCTGTACTTTAGAGCTCGAGCAACAAATTAAAAATCTTCTAAACTCGGGTAGGAGTGTAATATGAGTGTAAGACTACACTACCCAGAGGTCTTCGATGGCTCGTCGGTTATGGACTTGCTAATCTTGATGATCGGACTGAAGGCTTTAGTGATTTTGAACAAGGACTTGATTGGACGTTCAGGATGGCTGGGTATGCGGACAAGAGATATATTGAAGAGGGGCCAACTCAGGCTTAGTGACAAAACTTCCCTTGGATAATAGCACGACAAGTGATAAGACTCAGGCAGCATATCTGTTAATCATAAGTCTACGAAGCAGGAGGCAACACAAACTCTCCATGTGTTTGGAAGAGTAACCAAACGGTGGAGGACACAACTCTATATAGCGAGCAAAGCTTCCTAAGGTCGTACTACATCCCATAGTCTGATGATCAAATGGACAGATGTGCTTTATCCAAGGGCAACTCATTATGCTGCCAATAAAGAAAATACTTTTTCCATCCTCTTTTTGGGGTATATTTGATTTTTTTGTTCTTTTTGATAGTTTTTGAAAAAGAATAAAGGAATATTACGTTACAATGGAGGAACGAGTACTGCAAACATACAAGCTCAAGGCACAAGGAAAAGACTGATGTTCTAGGGAAATTATACTCGAGAAAAATCCTCCAGTGGCCAAAGGTGTTAAGACGCAGAGGCAAACTGTTACAAGACTGATGGGTAAAGGATGCAAATGCAGTTGATAGAACACACAATGGTAATGTCCTTCGATGTAAGTTTAACGAGCCCAGAGAAGGTAAGCTCGGTGGTTTTTCATATTTAGACAGTCTGAAAAAGCATAAAAGGAAACTCCATTTGGGTACCTTTTTCGAAGATAGTCTAGTTGGTTCGAAAAAGGGATAAACTAACACCAACTAGACGTCAATTCAAAACCATTTTAACGAGTGTGAAGAGGACAAGATCACTCAGCTATTTTTTCACTTTTAAGGAGTCTGAAAAAAGCTTAACTATGGACTCCGGCAGTAATGTTCTTCTGGACCATTTTAACGAGTGTGAAAGAATAAGGTCACTCAGTGATCTTTTCAATTTTAGGGAGTCTGAAAAGAGCTTAACTATGGACTCTGTGGGGGTTTCTTTTTCGTAAATTTAGTCCCTCGAGCCCGAAAAAGGAATAAAATTATACCTGAGGATACTCTTCTAAAGAATGGGAATTCAATAGAGTGTTCATTTTTTTGTACAGCTGACCGCCCAGACCGAAAAAGGGGTAAACTACCGCCGGACAGACGTGACTTCAAATTTCAGTTTAACGAGCGTGAAAGGTCACAAGATCACTCGGCAATCTTTTCATCTTTAGAGGGTCTGAAAAGGGCTTAAGAGGAGACCCGTTATGTTTTGGGAGTCTGGAGGGTAAGTCAAAGAGTGAAAAGACCCATGCAAATGAGGCTCAAACTCATATTCAAGAAAGACTATAAGGACTCCCGAGCCTACAGTGTTGTTAGAAACGGCATGGACACCATAATGAAACCAGGACCTACCTAGGGCATCCACGTTTTGGTAAGCTCTACCACCAAGTTGCGACACTTCTAGAGCAGATATGACAGTTCCGTGTCACAACCGAATGGGATCGATCCTATATCATAAGAAAAAAGGCAACGAGATGCAAAATTTGGGGTAATATCCTAACCTATATGCTCAAGTTGATTTCTTTGAATTTTTTTTTTTTATGGACCGTCAATATTTTTTCGAAACTCAAAAAAACGTGTTCCAAAACCTGATCAAATCCCTCCCACATAACTCCTAGATCACTCAAAATGGTTTTTGGTATAAAGAAATTGATAAAGGGGCCCAAAAAAGTGACAAAAAGAGGCCAAAAAGTCTATAAATAGAAGCTGGTAGCTCATTATCACCATTGCTGATTTGGAAATTGACTCTGGAGCCAAAAGACCCCCTTTGCCAAAGATCATGATTCCAGGAGCTACAGTGGAGGAAACAGACTTCTTCTTGGACCAAGTAAGTACAAACTCCCTTGTCTAGTTATTCAATGCTTCTTTTATTGCATTTAGTTGATTTTTGGGGGTGGGCGTCGACCTCAAAAAGGTCGGCCCTAGGCAAACGCGGGCTGTCCAGGGACAACCCGTGGGTACCCGCGACTGTCACCTCTACAGGGCGCGGGTACCCCCCCCCCCCCGTGTAATGAAAAAGCTAATGTATAAAAGTATTGACCCTCTTTTGACTTTGTTGTGTTGGCAGGATGTATGTTCAGTGGAGGGAAAGGGAGCACGAGGCCGCCAATGAGTTAGTGGTTGCAGATCCGAACGTTGTGGCCATGTTGACACAGTGCGGATTGGTGAAATTCTTTTTATGTCCGTTTATGCACGCGCAACCAAGGCTACTGAATGCCTTGGTTGATTACTGGCACCCTGATGCAGAGGCATTCATGCTAGAGGGGAAATCCTTGGTGCCTACCACCGAGGATATTTACTCTTTGACTGGCCTCTCAAGGAGAGGGGAACCAGTCAACTTTCAGACATTTCCTATGGGGCCAAGCAAAGTCTCAGAGCTGATAGAGGAGTACTGTGAGGCTGGAATTGATCATAGAAGTTCCTCGGTACCTGTTAGTAGGATTACCAGCCTCGCCCTATAGACTATTTTATTGCTCATTGGGTGGATTACTGGCTCAGCAGCCGTGCACTAGGCTTCATGCGCACAGATGAACTGTGCGATCTAGTGCCTGAATGCACAAATTTTTTATTAGAGTACCACACTATTGGAGTTTATGAAAATTCAGTTGACAACTTGCTGACAGTGAACACACAAGAACTTCGGGTTTGGGACCATCCTGTGTTCATTCTTCTTTGAGAGAGTTTCATGTTTTAGTCCTCGGCTGACGGTACGAGAACATATGGCCACTTTCCCCGCAGTATGCAGATGGGCAGTGTTACTGCTACGACAGGGTGGTGGAAGGACCATGGTGGAAGGACCATGGTGGAGGACCATGGACAGATCCCGGCTATTGAGGACTACCCATATGTGGGGATCAACTTTTCCAGAGATCCAGTGATACCAGTGCCTCCTGGTGAGGAGTGAGGGGAGATGGGTAAGTCTCCACCTGTATAGTTTTTTTGTTTGCATATGTAATTTTTATGTCTTTTTGATATATATATATATATCATATTTTTGTATACCAAAGTTTTTGACGGGTGAACGTTTATTGCATGCAGATGTGGGACCCGTGCGACCTTCCGACTATGCACAAGACAGGCGTCGCCCACGGACAGAAGTCGCAGCTGCCGCTGCTGGAGGAGAAATAGTAGCAGGGAACCTCCCAGCAGGAGAGGCCGAGAGGGTCCTGAGGTGAATTGAGTGGAATTTTACTGCGCTCACTCACACAGTTCCCATGGCAGAGATAGAGGACTTGTCGCCGTCCATGCAGACTCATGTTGTGGGGGCACCTAGGACATGGGTCCGATTGTTTAGGCGTTTAGCCCAAGATGTACATGATTATAACAGGGCCCACAGGCCCTGAGCAGACTTATAGACTTTTTATGTGCCACGAGCACCTTATTGTATATATATTTTTTGAGGGCATAACCCGGTGACTCGTTACTGTTCCCACTTTTGAGGCTCTTGTGCCCATCTATGTACTCTAAGGATTTTGTGATGTTTATATATGGTTTTCTTTTATCTCTTTTTTGTGTCTTATGGATTATGTGTGCAAAAATGTATTTACATGTTTATGTTCATGATCTTTTTATATGTGAGCAAGATGCCAATCTAAAATGTGATTATATAGAGTATCTGTGATTTGATTTAGACTCCTAGGAACATGAAAATATGTAATATAATCAAAGTTGCATTCCAAGAGACGTACCCTAAGGAATCGTCGATGTAAAGTTGGGTCATGAACCCGGTATATTCTGTTTAGCTGCGACACAACCATTTGAGTGTCTAGATAGACCTGGAGACGAGAGATACCCAATGACAGAGCGTCACGAAGCAACTCAATAACTGCATTATACTCAGCAACATTATTTGTGGTGTCACCTAAGCATATCCCTCCGAAAGATAACAACTGACCCTGTGGTGTAAAGATCACCCAAGCAGCGGAGGCAAGCCTCCACGTGTGTCGACTAGCACCATCCGCATACCCAATGAACACCTTGGACTCACTTAACATCTACCATATTGACGAAAGATAACATCAATGACACGTCCATAACACGTTCTTCAAAAGAAATGTAAAAAAGTAATAGTACAAAGACTATACATATGTTACAAAAAGTTACCCACAGTGACCTTTCTATGAGTAATACTTCTTGAGGTAAAGCCCATTTCTAGGCTCCGCCAATGCATTCCCTTCAAAATCAACCAAACAATAAGTGCCCTTTTTTAAGACCTCCTTAATAATGAAGGGTCCGAACCACATGGGTTTAAACTTTCTCGCCCCCAGGGGGTCCTTATCTTCTTCATAGACTGCAAGATACCAGATATATAAAATATGCAGAACAGAAATGAAATGCTAGAAATGACAGAATAACAGTAAAATATCCAGCATAATCTTCACAATACATAGAAATAATATACGAAATAGCAACAGAAATAGCACTTGATTTATATAGCAATGTTCACAGGACTCTTCGAGGGGGCAACCTCGAGTCGAGCAGCGCTCTGTTACAATAATCTCCAAGCTAGGGTTTTCATACCCTCGACCCTTATTTATACTAAATGTGTCTATTAAGAGAAGCATCTAGAGGAAGATCCTTCTAGAAGAGGAAGCTTCTATTAGGTCTTCTTACATCCGCCTTATTATATTTTATTGAAAGGTCTTATTAATATTGACCTTTATTACATCTGAATACATTGATCTACCTATGTGCGGGTTAGGACCTTAACATGTCCGCCCCCTTAAAAACAACCTTTTCCTTGAGGCTTGAGATGTGGAAACTGCTGCAGAATGGTAGCTGGTTCCCAAGTGGCATCTGCTGGAGTCATATCTTTCCACTGTACTAGCACTTCCTTGATGGTTCTCTGATGCAGGCAACGCTCCCGTTGGTCCAAAACTGCTTCTTGTTGTAGCCAAATGGATCCTTCTTCAGCTAATTTGGGAAGGTTGGTTTGAATTTGGCACTTCGTTACAATCACCTTCTTCAAGCATGAAACATGAAAAACAGGATGTAGCTTCGACTGACTGGGCAGAGCTAACTGATATGCGACTTGTCCCACATGCTTGAGAACTGTGTAAGGGCCATAAACTTTGGGTGCTAGCTTCTGAAACTGCTCGGCCTTGAGGGAAGTTTTCTTATATGGTTGTAGTCTCAGAAACACCTGATCTCCTTCGACAAATTGACGTTCAAAGCGACCTTGATCTGCTTGCTGCTTCATTCTATTCTAGGCCATGACCAAGTTCTCTTTAAGGGTACGAAGGATATCCTCTCGAACTGTAAGTGTTTGGTCAACCGCCTGGACCTTCGAGGTACCCGGTAAGTATGAGAGAACTGATGGTGGCTTATGTCCATACACTACTTCAAAAGGAGTCATGCGAGTGGTTGTATGGTATGTAGTGTTGTACCACCATTCGGTGAGGGGTAACCATTGAGCCCACTGGTGTTGTTTTTCAGAGGCAAAGCACCTCAGATATGTTTCCAAACACTTGTTGACGACTTCCGTTTGACCATCTGTCTGGGGATGATAAGCTGAGCTGAGATGCAATTGGGTGCCTTGTAGCTTAAACAGTTCTTTCCAAAAATTGCTTGTGAAAGTTAGGTCTCGATCAGAAACAATAGATTTTGTCATGCCATGAAGCTTGAAGACCTGATCCATGAAAATTTGAGCCACCGTGGATGTAGTAAATGGGTGGTGAAGGGTACAAAAATGAGCATACTTGGAAAGGCGATGCACCACCACCATTACGACTGATTTATTCCCCGATTTGGGTAAGCCTGTAATAAAGTCCATAGAGATATCCTTCCAAATAGCAGAGGGAATCGAAAGCGGTTGGAGGGTGCCTAGAGATTTGATTGTTTCTCCCTTGTTGCGTTGATATACCTCACATTTAGCCACAAACTTATGGATTTCCTTTTTCATACCATCCCAGAAAAAAGAACGTTTGACTCGATCATATGTTTTCGTGAACCCTGAGTGCCCCGCTGTGGGTGTAGCATGAAGCTCAAAAAGTACCATGGATTTGAGCTTGGATTGTTTACTTAAATACAAGAAGCCTTTGTATCAAATCTCATCCTGGAGCCAGGAGTACCCTGGGGGAGCCTGAGCCTTGTTCTACAATATCTGGATCAGTTGTGAACTTTTGGGGTCTTGAAGCCATTCCTAGTGCACAGCTTGCAGCCAATCGGGTACAATGAAGGAAAGAGAAAAAAGGGATCCTTCATTTTCATACTTCCGGGACAGTGCATCCTCCACGACATTGTCTTTTCCCTTCTTGTAAATGATCTCATAATCATATCCAAAGATCTTAGTGACCCATTGTTTTTGCTCCTAGGAGGAAATGCGTTGGTCCAGAAAGTACTTGAGGCTTTGATGGTCGGTCTTAATTTGGAATCATTGCCCCAAGAGATAAGGACTCCATAATTCAACGGCATGCAAAATCGCCAACATTTCTTTTTCATAGATTGGTTTGCCCAGATTCTTTTCAGACAGTTGTTTTCTAGTGAAGGCTAAAGGTCGACCCTCTTGCATAAGAACAACGCCAATTCCTTTCCCTAAGGCATCGCATTCCAACACAAATGTCTTTGTGAAGTCGGGAAGGGCCAGAACCAGAGTGGTGCACATGGTCGTCTTCAAGGTTTGAAAAGCTTGAGCAGCTGCTGGGGTCTAAGTGAAAGAGTTCTTTTTGAGGAGAGACGTGAGAGGTGCTGCAATCTTTCCATAGTTCTTAACGAACTTGCGATAATACCCTGTGAGGCCCAAAAATCCACGCAATCTTTTGAGAGTCTTTGGGTGTGGCCAGCCTTGCATAGCTTCAATCTTTTTCGGGTCCACCCTGATGCCATCCTTGCCCACCAGATGACCCAAGTATTCTACTTCGGAGGCACCAAAAGAACATTTGGATTGTTTCAGGAAAAGCTGGTGCTGAGAGAGTAGGCTGAGAACTTGATCCACATGAGTAAGATGGTCTATACATGTCTTTCTATATATGAGGATATCATCAAAGAAAAATAAGACAAAATGACGGAGAAATGGGTTGAATACATGGTTCATGAGGCTCTGAAAGGTGGAGGGGGCGTTACACAAACCAAAGGGAATGACCAAAAACTCGTAGTGGCCCTCATGAGTTCAAAAGGTTGTCTTGGGAATGTCGGACTCTTTCATACGTATCTGGTGATATCCCGAGCGAAGATCAAGTTTGGTGAAGAATTGGGCACCACTCAATTCATCTAGGAGGTCATCAATGGCAGGAATGGGAAATTTGTCTTTGATGGTTAGTTTGTTGAGAGCACGGAAGTCAGGAAACATTCTCCAAGAACCTTCTTTATTCAGTACCATGACGATCGGAGAGGAGTAAGGTCTCGTACTAGGACGGATGACTCCGACAGTAAGGAGTTTCTGGACCATTTTTTCAATTTCATTCTTTTGTGCGAAGGGGTGGCAATATGGATGTATATTTGGGGGAAGGCTTCCTGGGACAAGGGGAATGGAGTGATCATGGACACCGCAGGAAGGAGGGAGTCCTTGGGGAGTGGAAAAGATTGTTTGATGTCTAGAAAGGAGGGCTTGTAGGTCTTGGGGCACGGGTGGGATCTTGGTGGCTTGTATGGCGTGGAGTTAGGCTATGACACCCGAATGACCTTTTTTGAGCAATTTTTCCATGCGATGAGAACTGATGATTTCAGGAGAACCCACAGTGATGCCTTGAAATTTATGTTTGTGGCCTCCTTGGTCAAATTGCATGGTTAAGTTCTGAAAATCCATGAGAATGGGACCCAAGGTTCTTAGCCATTTGACACCCAACACAATGTCGCAACCTCCCATGTCAATAGCAAACATATGGAATTTGAGGTTGTAGTCACCTATTTGGAGACGCACATTTTCACGACGCCCGCCACATTTCATAGAAGAACCATTGGCAATCATGATTTGGAAATTATTGACAGCATGGATGTAGCAATGGGTTTCTTGGGCTATGCGACGATGAATAAAATTGTGGGTGTTGCCACTATCAACCAAGATGATGACCTTTCGGTGCTTGATGTAACCGATTAGCTTGAGGGTTTGGGGGGTAGAGAAGTCGGTGAGAGAATTGAGGGAGATGATTGGTTCCACTTCGGGAGGGTCGGAGGGAGGGTTTATTTCATAATTTTCTGGTGACTTGGGCACAGGGGGAGTGTCATCATCGTCTTCTTGAATATCCTCAGAAATGGCCATAAAGAGATTTTGTTCCTTACATTTGTGGCCTGGGAAATATTTGTCATCACAATTATAACAAAGGCCTTTGAGTTGGCATTCAGCCATTTCATCCCTGGTCAATTTTTGGATTTTTAATGGGGCGGAGGGAGTAGTGGGGT